>BDUI01000859.1:184151-194525 GCA_002335545.1 Apodemus speciosus
TGGGAAGATGGCAACAGAAAATTCATCTGTGGTCCTCCAGTACCAGCAAAACCCTTACAGTGGTCATAGCCATTTGCCTGGTTTTGTGAGAGCTTGGGGCTCCTACCAATCAGGAAGGGAGGGCAAACCCCTGTGTGCCACCACTGTGGGATTAAGTACAGATCTGGCAGTTCTTTTCTTTGAACTTCTGGCTTGGCAGCTTCCAGCTTTGAAAGGGATGGGTATGTTTGGGGACTCTTCCTGACTATCTCCACAAAACATACTGTACTCTTCCCAGCTGTTCATCTCGATAATTCTAGTTTCTCTCTGTTACCTGCTGATGAYTGTCAGTAGGAGGAACATTTCCATCCCAGTTTGAGGGCCATTCACAAATCYTAGTACTTGCAGCCTTGGCCTGAGTGGGGGCAGAGTGTATTTATCTTCCTACGGAGACTGTGGATAGTGCCCACTATGGAAGAGATGCTGGCCAGAGAGGGGGGAAGCGTTCTAGACCGTGTGAGTGTTTGAGGGCTTTGCCCTGACTGTTTCTGGAATAAATCCTTCCAAACCCTTTCTCATTTCCCTCTTTTCCTTCCCCATCGGTTTATCCCAGGGTGCCTGATGCCGCCTGTCTAGGTAACCTCTGTCACTATATGACCTTATGTGTTTTGCCTTCTKATTTCTCTTAGGAAGGCAATTCATTCATTTTCAGTGTGGCAGCTTAGCTTCTATGAACTTCATTTGGATGGCCCATTCRTGCCTTCTACTCCTGTTCTATGCCAAACCCTGGGGCCCACTCACATCATCTCTATGGGGGCTCTGGCTCAAGACAGTGTGCTGACATTAACTTTGTACCTTTCTGTGTCGGGTGGGCCATGATGGACTCCAGAGTGGGCAAGCATCAGGGAAACTAAGGGGGCTTTCCCCGGTGACTGCCGGGAATTCAGAACCAGGATGCAGTGGGACAAATCAGCCAGGGAAATAAGAGGGTGTGGGCCTCAAACAAATCAGATGCACCTAGAGGGATCTATGTCTGACTTAAGAAGAAAGCAAGGGAGGGATTGAGGAGCTGGAACAATATCACTATGTGGTCCTGGCTGCCTTTGAATTGGGAATCCTCCTGCCTCCACTTCTTGCATGCTGTTCATGTAATAGACATGCACTCCCTAACSCAGGGCCTTCTGCAACGGAAGACTCTGGCTAAATCCTATTTACATCGGACTTATGTTTAAGGACTGAATGGGTACTAGTGCCCATTCTCCACAAGTAGGTTGAGGAGGCATTCAGGAAGACCACCTACCCTAGATGGCCTGGGACCAATAAGTGTACTGGGATGTGGGATGATCAGCTAAAATTGGGAAGGAAGAGGTAAACCGCAGTTGGAAGCCCTGGGGAGAGTGACATGGTRTTTCAGAATAAGCTTCGTGAGCWTCCCACTAGGTGACAGGTGGAGAGAAGCCTTGGAACSTGGAAAGTCTGTGTTTTCTGGGACCCTGCATCGATGGCCSTGCTACAGGAAAACAAGAGGAAATGTGAACAGTGAAAGAAAAAGCAATGGCAGGAGTGCCGCCAGCTCACATGGTGACCCTGCAAATTGGAGACAGGTGTTCCTTTTTACAAATGACACTGTCTCACTCCACAGCACACAGCTTAGCAAGTGAAGAGAGAGACAGCTCCTATATGTCCCCTTGGTCCTGTATCCTCATACAGAGACCAACTTGCACACAACAGCACTGAAAAAACTTGGCCAAGGCTTATTGTTGCTCTATAGTATACACTGTGTTTACAAAGCCTGCGCCATTTAAGTTTTACAACGATCCTCTAAAGTAGGCATCATTATTATCTCTATTTTATAGGGTAGACTGAGGTTAAACAGGATTATACAGTTTGCCCAGGACACAGTGGTAATGAAGTTGTAATTCTAGCCCAGATGTCTCCGTTAAGTACTGCTATATTGCAGCCGCACCAAAACTTAGGAGCCACACGACAGCAGCCATTCATCTTTGCTCATTATTCTGTCTGTTAACTGGGCATCTCTGCCAATCTGAGCTGGGTGCAGCTGATCCTTGCTGGATGTGTTTAAGGGTCCATAGGAATCCAGTGGCTCTGAGAGGCTAGTGTAGGATAGCCACAGCTAGGGTGATACAGGTCTCTATGTATTCTTTTAATAGGCTCTTGAGAGGCGAAAGGATTGTCTTAGGGTTTCTATTGCTGTGATGGAATACCATGAACAAAGAAGAAATTTGGGGAGGAAAGGGTTTATTCAACTTACATTTCCTCATTGCTGTTAATCACCAAAGGAAGTCAGGACAGRAGCTCACACAGGCCAGGAACCTGAAGGCAGGACCTGATGCAGAGGACATGGAAGGGTGCTGCTTACTGGCTTGTTTTCCATGGTCTACTCAGCCTGTTTTCTTATAGAACCCAGGACCACCACAATGGGCTGGACTTTCCCACATTAATCACTAATTGAGAAAATGCCCTATAGCTGGATCTCATGGAGATAATTTCTCAACCCGAGGCTCTTCCTTTCTGAAGACTAACTTGTATCAAGTTGACACACAAAATCAGCCAGTACAAGTACACACGTTTACAAGTACACACGTGTACAAGGAGATCTCAGCATACCTCTGGCAGCTTAGTTCCTGTCTTCCTAGCTAAGACAAGTCTCGTGCCCACTACTAGCGTCAGTGTCCTATTGGACCACATGGAGATGGATGACTTTAGACTCATGAGCATTGTTCTACCACAACCCAAAACCAGGCCACTAGTATTTATAACCTTTCTGTATGCCAATTACACCGTCCTCTGTTCTAGAATCCCAGGAGGCATATCCAGTCATAGATTCAAGCCTGGAGCCCAAGATTTTGAGATCCTAATGTTTGGATATAGCCAATCTTAATCCATAGGTCTGTGAACCTAAACAAAGATGGGTTATCTTTCCACTGTTTAGGAGACAGAAGTCCTCAGTCAACCATTCTAGGTGGTGTTAAAGGGAAACATACAGTGCCCATTAGCAATTCTGATCTCTTTACTCTGTCTCCTGAGATTTCTCAGGCTTGTCTCTTGAGAAACAAAAGAAGCCAATGAAAACCATATCTTAGCATAGCCATATGTGCAGCATCATGTGGGCTGCAGACACATCTGAGTCTATAGAGGCTCAGCTAAGTGAACAGCATAGAGGGGCATGAACCAGGAGTCTGCAAGCACGAAGGAAATCCTCTTTAAAAGCTGTAGCAGGTGATCATCACAGCAAAATCAATGACTGAAAATCAGTTCTGACTGTCAATAATCGGACCACTTAATAGCCCTGTTTACAAAGTTAATACCAATTCAGATATTTGCTAGAATCCATGCTGCAGCATTCTGCAGTGGACATATTGAGTAGGCCTGGCGATGGAGCTCACCACAGTTATTAATTATGAATAGGCTTTTGTAAGGTCAATTGTTTTACTTTGGTAGGAGTTTGGGGCATGTGGACAGAAGATCCAAGTATCTCAGACTTGTTTGAGACCCACATCAAAGGACAGGAGTACAAGCAGACATTTATAGTTCAATCTGCCTGGCAGGGAACTGAGGGTGAGATCACTGAATACTTTGGCGTGAGTTCAGGGCTCGATTTTATTATCTTGTAGCTGCCTGTAATCACAGATGAGGCATCAAAGGCCAGCTGTCCTCCATGATCCTTGACAGTCTCTATAAACTAATTACTTTTTTATGAGCCACCTTTTCAGAGTTTTGATGATAGGGCCTATTAAGCCAAGTTCAATATGCTCTACAAACTTTAAAAGTTATTATTATTTATCTAAGTTCCTGCAGAATGCCATGGTAAATGACATCCTTGGCAGCACTTGGCTTGGGTGGCCATGAACTTCATGAAAACATAATATTCTCTCTTTTTTAATGATAAGATGAATGCTTGTGGGGCAGGGGTTCAATCTGCTTGTGGATGGTATTACTGGGACAAGGAAGAGAGGAGAATGAAACATCTGGAACATGCCAAACCTGTTCTCCTAGACCWACTGGGCCGTTGATATCACTCCTTACACCTCACTGCACCACACACTATCCATCTTTTATCTCACGTCTTTCTTGAAGTCCCTAAAGGAGTTAGCTATAAGCCACAGCACCCCCATGGAACCTGCACTTCTGAGGTCACCCAGGTCTCTTCTTAGCTGCCCCTGGTTGCTGTGATGCCACATGGCTGCCTGGACCAATCTGACTCTTAGAGATGAGACTTCATACCAGCCCCTCATGTGGTGGGTTGACTGATACTCGAGGAGAGYTCTATCCACTCTACTGCTGGCCCACCTYGATGCTCCTCTTCCCTTTGATCATCCCATGCAGAGAGTACTGAGCCACGCTGTCYCCCCTGCCCTTAATCACAAGTCATTCTGGGCTGTCAGGATACACAGGTACTTCTCTTCTAGCAATCTCCTCCCCATCCGTGTTCCCATAGGGAGCTTCTCCATGCTATCCCCTTGTAGTCCTATTCTTTGTATGTAAACACGAAGGCCGTCTTCCATCCCAAAGTGGATAATGCACCTCCCAGGTTTGAAGTAGGAGTAGTGTAGACACATTCGACCTTGCAATATCCTGGGCTAGTGRACTTTTTCTCGGCCAGTCCTTTCTTGGGTGTTCATATGTACCTTTGCATTCCAATCTTGCACTTGTCCAAAGTGTACTCTTTGCTCTCACATTCAGATGGTCCTGCCCCCACAGTTTCCATAACACCTAACTCATCTCCTTCTCTCACGTCTGTGAAAGAAATACCAAAACTTGGTTGACAAACAAGCTCCTGAGCCACCTGGTATCTAGCATCTGAGAGCTCACAGTAGGAAAGTGGCAATCTGTCCTGTATCAGATTCCCACTTCCATCCTACCTAGGACTTGGTCCTATTCTTCACTGATGTTATGTGAAGTGGTCTCTTCTCTCCAGATAAGATCCTCATGATCCCTACCTCCCGAAGTGCTCACCCCTGCATCAGCACTTGCACATGAAGCCATAATTGTTCACAAGCCTTCCTTCTCCCTGGTCTTGAGCAGGAATGTCCTAGTTGGTGCTCAAAGAATAYTTGGTGAATGTCAGAAAGGCAAGCTTGACTTACCGCAAAATGTAAACAGACCAGTATAACCTTATCTTATTGTCTCCGATGTGTTTATTCTTGGCCTCAGCCTCRGGTTTTGCTGTACTTTCCCATGCAATCTGATTAACTGTCTGTTCTTCCTACCAGATCAGGCTTGTTTGTCTGTAAGTCCTAGCACAATCTCTAGATTAAACATTTTCTGTAAATATTGWTTGATTCTAATTGCAACAAACCCAGTTTGTTGTTGTTGTTTTTAGCAGTTCTGAGACTGAGGCAGGTTTATTTTTTTTCCCAATGTACTTTTATACCCTTTTAATTACATGCAAGTATTAAGGGTGAGCTGTACAATGAGGAACAAGCAAAGCAATAAGCAAAGTCCTGTGATTACTCCCTTGACAGTTGTTTCCAAGGGCTTGTCAGAATGACCAAAATATCTGAGCCCACTTMCTTGTCCAAGCCCCAAGTCGGTTTTCAATAGCATAGGTGCAGGGGGAAGAGATGGACGTGGAATTCAGGGACGGGCCATTCGTGCCACTGAAGTTCACTTTGCAAGGGACCAAGCTGACTCACAGGCAATGCCTCCATAGCTACTAAGTCTTCTCAAACAATTCTACTGAGACATAAGTGTCCAATAAAGATAGAGGCCTGACTAAGGAAGAACTGAGATGGAGGGGCCTGTGGTGACCAAAGAGGRAACAGATCAATAGAACTGATTGTTGCCTCGCAGCAAGGAATAAATATTTGCAGAGAAGAGTTTTTTAAAATTAAGGTATTTTAAGATAATAGTAGATTGTCATGAAGTTGTATGATGGCATATAAAGATTCTGTGTGTTCTCTGCCTACTTTCCCTGTTGCTTACATCTTGTAAAGCTATATTGTGGAATCATAACAAGGACATTGACATGGATTACAACCAAGATATAGAACAAATCTGTGTCAAAACAGCTACCTTGCTTCCTTCCTACCCACAACTCCCCACTCCTACTCCTATTTTGTGATTTAATCATTTCAAATGTTACGTAAATGAAATCATGTAATAAGCAACCGTTTAGAATTGTATTTTTAACTCTGCATCTTTCTCTGGAATTTAATTGTGGCTATTGGTTCAGCCTTTCTATCATGTAGTACTTATCCATTGTAAGATATAACACAGTTTATATAACTCTTCATTTGATAAAGCAAAATAAGACTCTGTGTGTGTATGTGTTTCCATTGCGAATTTTATACACATATGCATTGTGTTTTGATCATGTGTTCTTGGATTTTTTGCATGTGTTTTATTAATACTTTTTGCATGTACAATGCATGTTCATGACAGGTATTGTCTACAGTTTTTCATTGTGTCCTCTTCAGGCTTTTATATCAGAATAATTCTAGCATCATAGAATGAATTTGATAATATTCCTTGCCTTTTATTTCTGGGGTATCTCTTTTAGTTTTATTTCAGGATCTTCTAAGTGAWCTTCCMTACTCTTAGGGACCTAATCTGGGGTATCATGTAGAGAAGAGAAAGCAAACTGTTGTGACAGTAACAGTACCAAACAGAACAAGATACAGAAATAGAAATACACTAAAAATTKATTAAAACCCACTAATGCACTGCCAATGACTACAGAAAAGAAAACGTAAAAATAGCATGGAATGTGGTATGAAGACAAAATTATTTATGGTAAGTATAGAAATAGTGATGAGATAAAGTAAAATGGGTAAAGATTGGAGAAATATGGGCGGGGAGGGGAGCAAGATCAGACAAAAAKATGTTGAATGATGAAGAATGGAAAATGGATAAGAAAGAGTGAGAGTTATTTAGAAAGAAAGAGTAAAATATTTCCTAGTAATAAAAACTCACAAAAGTAGATGAAAAAYAGGAATAAACATATCAAAGTTTTGAAAATGTAAGTTAAAATCAAAATCATCCTAAAATATTAAAAGGAAAATGGGGAAATTTAACAGATGAAAAATAGGATGTGCAGTAATTAAAAACTGTATACAAAGTCAGATACATGTAAAAAATAGAATATAAATGAAAACACAAAAGCTTTTTAAGACAAGTAAGAGAGAATCAAAACAGGAATCAGACACTTCTTTCTGGGCCCTTGAAAACCAGAGTTCTCTGCGCTGATGGTATGGGGAAGGACTATTGCGGTGGTGGACTCATCTTTCCTGTGACTTGTAGTGATGCTGAAACTATACAGGACCAGTCTCTGGTGTCTGCTAGAACTCTATTCTCTTTAATAGCCACCCATYCTYCCTTGCATACGAGGGGCCAAGGTTGCCTACGACTCGATGTGTGCTCTGTGGTTCAGGTAGGTCCTCCCATCCATCCTCCAGAGCTTCCTGGGCTTCTAGCATCATAAGGCAGGACACATAARGACTTTCTTAGGTATTTCTTTTGAACAGAGATTCTCAGAATTCCTTTCTGTATGATCTTGGGGCTTTGTTCTGTTTATCTAATTTTCTGTCAAAGTCTTGCCCTCAAATAACATTTCATTTGAGATTCAATTTCAATGTATGAATTTAGAGAGGGGGTATAAGTATTCAATCTATAGGGGTTAAATAATTATAGGCTTTGTGTAACCTTTCTCTCCCATCTATCAATGTCTTTTATTAATTCAGCATGAAATGTTTCTTTTTCTTGAAAAAAAAGAGAGATTTTTTATCAGAATTTTTAGATTATGATGTGAAACTGTGGGTCTTATTTACATCTTCTGTTTTAATCAGCTTTTATTAAAAAGTTGCTTAGTCAGTTGAAAGAGTGTGTTTGACAGCACTTTACTGACAATCAAGACTTCTAAGCTTTCTCCTTAGCCTTCATTAACATGAAGATAGACTGATACATATGTGGAGGTGGCTGGCCCTTCCTTCATTATTGCTACGTGTGACAGAAGTTTTCTAATTTTTTTTTAAAAAAGCATTTTTTATTGATTCCTTGTGTTTCTACATCATGCACGACAATACCACTCATCTCCCTGTCTCTTAATATCTGTACTCTGCCCTTGAAAGCCACCACCTAAAAAAGAAAATCAAAAACAAAATAATAAATAATAAACRAAACAAAACAAAAAATATCTCTTCGAGGAAGCTGGAGTGTGTTTCAGTGTGTCCTACAGTAAATCCTTTGGTCCATACATCTTTATTTGCAAATGCTCATTACAGTGAGTCATTCATTATTCTAGTTCAAAGTCTCTGGCTTATGGGGTCCTCACTGGGACTCCTCTTGGATATAGTTGTTGCTCTGTGTCAGGGAGGAACTACAGTTTTGGTCTGCAAGATCAGCCCTTTCACATGCCCCAGAAGTCCATAGCTGAGAAATGGGTTAGGCTGGGTCAACACAAAGATCTGGATCTTAGCCTGGATGGTAGCTGAATTGATCAGCCTGCCAGCTCTGCCACACCTGTACCACCAGGGCCAGCTATACCAGATCTGCCCTATTAGCTCACCCAGTGCTGCAACTGTCAAGGTACAGGGTCAGCTCTCCTGCTTTCATGTCCTCTGGGCCAACCCACCCCCACCATCAGAGCCATCTCTACTGTGCTGGCCAGTTGAGGTGTGAAACTAGCTCTGAGTACTACCRTCATTGAGGGTTGGGGCCAGCTCTCCTGCTCTCACACCCTCAGTGCTGTCTCACTTGCCCCTTCCGCATCCAGTTCAGTTCTACTGTACTGCCCAGGCGAGGTCCAGGGCCCACTCTTCCAAGTACTGCAGTCAGTGAGGGGCAGGGTCAGCTCTCCCAACTACCTCAGGCAGAAAGACAGCATCTCTGCCATGCCTAGAAGTTGGCTTTTTTTTTTAAAATATGGTCTCAGTCATTCTGTAGTGGATGTAGCTCCACTAGCTGGGCAATGTTAACAGCCTTGATTTCTCACCGAGCCTTTCCTGATATCAACCTAACAATCTAGAGGAAATTAGAGCTGCTCATTCCTGCCTGGAAAGAGTGGATATCCAGGTCCTCCATGTAGTTTTCATTGCCCATAGCAGGACCTTCATTATCAACCATCAAGGATAAATGTTGCCTCTCCTTACTTGACCTGAGTAAACTGGCTATTGTCAGAAAACTTTCCCTCTTGAAGCACTGCTCATTCTAAGTCCTTTATCTTGGGAGAGCAACTTTTCTCTTCTTATCTTGTTCCTAAACTATTGATGTTTCTATGTTCCTGACTTCTTCACTCACAATATATGAGCCAAGAAGAAAACCCAGGGATTTCATTATCCTCGGCATTACATTATTTTTAGGCTCCAAGAATGTTCCCTAAATAACAGAGTTTCTCCTCTCCAAATTTAGAGTCTCCTTGTGTCATTTTGTTTATCTCCGATTTTCAGTACTTAGTAGAAAAATTAAGTTTATAATGTTTTTCATGCAGATAGGTAAGACCAAGACTGCTACTTCTGATCATTTTCCAAAGTCACAAATTCAGAAATGGTTCCAAGTGTTTTGAAGAAAGAATAATGCAATCATACCTGTAATGTACCATGTAAACCATGTATGTGTAACACTACACTGTATAATGAAGTTGTCCCCGTGCCACCAGTCTGTGTTCTGTGATTTAAGCTACTAAGACRCTGTAAACTGGGTATATTTGGAGGTTTGCATACTCCAAACAGTAGGYTTCCGTATATCTCACATTTACTCATTTGTATGAAATTATTGACTGTATATTTCAGGCTAACTACAGTGATGATAAATGGACAGGAACTTATATCACACAGCAAGCAAGACCCATTCTTCTGTGGTAGATGCCGTGATGAAGCTATTTCAGAACCAGATTGGACTCTATGGGCAGCTCTCTAGGTGGCCACTTTTCTACTTATGGTTAATTTTATATGGGTTTCTTCAAGAAATTGTTTGTGTTGTCAAAGAATAACATGGGGCAGCTGTGCTGTCTCTAGTGTCATCTATGGGGCTGGTAAATTAGGTTCTGGATTCGAGTCCTATCTACTGCTGTTCATTACCAGAGATTGCAGGACCTTCTCCAGTCTTACAGAAGAGGAATGAAAATGAGGGGTAGAAGATCATGCAAATGAAGGCCAATAAATCTAAGAGGCTGCKGTCAGGTTTAGGACTACAACAAGAATGTCACTTCCTGGCAGACCCTGGAGGTGTGYTAAAGGCTAGGACACTTATCTAGCATAGTCTTGCCTGAGCAGACCAAGGTTCCTAGAATGGGCTAGATAAAAGGGGGAAAGGAGGAAGGAATAAACACGGAAGTCTTAGGCCCATGCTTCTTTGACCCTTGTGGTCATCAGAGTGAGTTTGAGATAACCAGTCCTGGCTATGATATGCATATGTAACTTTGAGTATTCTGGAGTT
>BDUI01000860.1:178720-198217 GCA_002335545.1 Apodemus speciosus
CTGCCTCTGCCTCCCAAGTGCTGGGATTAAAGGCATGCACCACCAACACCCAGCCATATGTTGAATTCTTTTGGTAAGGCTGATTTGCAAGAACTAGTGTCCGGAAGGCAGGGTTTGCTTCATGTAAAGAATGTTATGCTGATTTGGGTTCATTAAAGGTCGATGGGTTATTGTGAGCACTTACACTCCATAGCTTTTTAAAGAATTTGAGCAGAGGCCAGGTATCCACCCCTCAAGCTAGCACAGTGGGTGTGAAATGCTTCCTTTAGGATATCTTTCAGTATTAACATTCTATAATGGATGAAGAACTAGAGTTTACACATGCTGAATTTCACTTTATTTTCTTCACAAACTAATACTGGTCATCTGTATCCTAAATTACACAGTTTAGATTCCAGAGTGACGTCAGTAAGGGCTGAAGTGACTTTAGAAGAGTACTTTGGTTACCAGTCTTYGTATAGACCATATACACAGCAATCTCAAGTGCTCRTTCAAAAACTGGCTTGCACATGCATTCAAAAACATACATGCTTCAGTACAAGCACTTAGGCAGCAAAGGCAGAATCTCTGTGTTTGAGGCCACCCTAGTCTACATTAAGTTTCAGGACAGTCAAAGCTATACAGAGAAACCCTGTCTCAAAATACCAAACAAACTAAAAAGAAAGGAAGGAAAAGAAAAGAAATAAAAGGAGGGAGGAAGACAGACAGGTAGACAGACAGAAGAAAAGAAAGGCACTCCTTTGAGAAATTTAGAGTACAGGAAAACTTACTGAGTATGCATAAAAACTTATCTCTTAAGTCCTTAAGAGGTAATAAATAAATAAATATAAAATAGTATATAAAGTGTCTGTACCAAATTTAGATACACCAAATCTGTATGCTGATTTGCATTTATTACTGGCATTATGACTTCTGTTAGCTTTTGATCACTAGAAAGTCATCTTTCACTGGTCTTTCAAAATATTCCAAAATATACAGAAATTATTAACAACATCTCAATTTCTGTTTAATCATTATACTTCAGGTTTTAAAATTATAAAAATGTCATATGATAGCCTAAACAACTATATTTTTAGCATTGGAATCTAAATAATAAAGTATTTTCATGGAAGTTTTTCCTTCAAATATCAAACACATGTAGAATGATTTGTTGATGCACATGGTTCTATACAAAAATATTATAATATTTTGACAAAAAAAATGTGTTCTTTTAAGCTTCTAACATCTTAAATACTATGTGGAAGATATTTGAAGACAACTTTGGATAAAAGATAATAATACGGTTGCCTTGTTCTCATTTCTTTAGATAAGTGGCACTAGAAATTATAGATAATTTTGGCAAGAGTTCAAGGGTTAATGTAGCAGATAAATAAAAGGAATTTTCTGTAAATTGAGACCTGCATTATTTCAGTTGTCTTGTCTTTCCTAACCTAACTCATTTAATTTTAAAAAGTAAATACTTAAATTCTTCCTGACAGTGTGCTCAGCTTTTACTATCATTTATTACTTCAATTATACTTGATATCACTTAGAACAATCTGCCATTTAGAAATCTCAGTATAGCCTGGAGCTTAGTATTAGATCTGGCTGCTATTGTAACATGTACAGCATATGACATTAATGTATCAAAATTAGATTGGATCATCCCTCCTGGTTAAATTTATTTCACATTTCTTTTGTATTCAGTTAACATAAACCTATTAGGGAAGCTGACACATGGGGATGGCTGTATAGGAAGGATATTTTTAAAGTATTTTGATTAAAAAATGAAATTATAGGGCCATGGCTTTTCTAGGTTGTGTAATCTCTTTTTTGCTTTTTAAAAATGGCACGAAGTGAAGTCTGCATTTATGTCATTCCTGTATGTTATCACAGGTGTAAGAAGTTAATTCCAGGGCTGAGGAGTAAGTAAAAAGATCCTTTGAAAAATTGAACTTAATGCCTCTTTTTGTTTTAGTCAGATATTAAGTTTTTTAATCTACCTTATAGATTTAACCCAGAAATTACATATATAATAACTAGAAATTGTCCATACCCTAGCTCAGAAGACCCTTATCCCTCTTTSATTTTCTAAGCTTTCGCAGCCARCCAGTGTGTGCAGTTACCTGGGAGTGWTGGAGAGCAAGTGTAAAGTGTTCACCAGACATGCACTCACATGTTCCACCTACAGAGCCTATAGATAAACTGGATAGTGAAATTGTATAATAAAATTGAGGTTTATACCATAATTTACATGAAGAAAACTCAATAATGTACAGTAAATTCATTTTTAAACAAGTTATTAAAACAACGTTTAAATCCTTCCTTTCTTACAGTTTTAATTATCATAACAGAACTCTCTCAAGATTGCCAGAAACACCTTTGTCAATAGCACAAATATCTAAGTAACATTCTTTAGGTCCCAATAAATATCAAGACATCTATTTGGAGGATTTTATGTTTCATTGTGGGTGGGATATCTAAAAATTAACTTGTTAGACCAAAAACAACCAGCTCTCTTTTGCTCAATAAGTGATTATAAACTTTATGAGTTGCCTGTTTATTTGTTTTCTGGCTGCCTTCTCTTGGTCACCTTACTATTCATTGGCRCTGCAGAAGGAATCTCAAATCAGAAGAATCTCAAATCAGTTCCTCTTAAACTAACCTTTGAGAATGGAATTGTATTGGTACAGTTGCCAGTTTAAAAGAGTTGTGCTGTGACTCTTCTAAGTTCTTTATGACTTCCTGTGGGCGTTAAAAATGCCTAGTTGTCTTGTGTTGTTCCTTCATGGTTTTGAGTGTTGTTATTTTATGTGTCACTAAGATGATCAGCCATTTCCCTTCTGATTTGATGTCACTAGTTGTATAACTGTGCTTACATGGCTTTTATAAAGTGCTGTAATCTGTTTCCTTGATTTTCCAGTTGAGACATCTAGGAAATGATGAAGTACATATTGTTTGGTCAGAACATACTAGAGACTACAGGAGAGGAATTATTCCTACAGAGTTTGGTGATGTCCTCATTGTAATATATCCAATGAAAAACCACATGTTCAGTATCCAGATCATGAAAAAACCAGAGGTGAGAACTTCTTAGCTTCTGTCTTAGTAATAGATTTGCAATTGTGGGAAAGGGGGGAAATGCAACAGACTATAGCTGTGTAGATTCTTAAACATAGTGTAGAAGGAACTAACCCACCACCTAGGGAGACAGCTAGGCAGTGCCTGAGTGAAAGTTCCTTGTACTTAGCTCTGCTTTTATTAAAGTAGAAAACAATTACAGTTTTCTGAAAGACCCAGTAAGAAGCAGCCAGGTATTAGCAAGGCACAGTCGTAATCTCAACAGGGCTTGGCAAGATGATTGTCACAGGTGTAAGTCCAGCCTGATCTAGTTAGCAAATTCCAGGCCAGCCAGTGCTACTTAATGAGATCCTATCTTAGAACACTGAAAATATTTTTAAATAATTTTAAATTTTTCATTTTTTAAATGAAATGCCTACAAACAAGTTTTAACTGTTAAGATGTGACCTCTCCTATGCTTGGATAGTTTAGACGTACCACAGGATTTCAACAACTATTTCAAAAACAGTGTTGGGTTTTTGTTTATTTGTTTGTTTGTTTAGTAAACCAGAAGTTAACAGGGTACAGCATAATTTTGTGCATCCTACACACTAAGTGCTTTCTTACCTTTTTATATTTTTAAAGCTTTTTTAAAAACAAAAAACAAAATTGAAGTATAATCTAACCACAATGACTAAAATACTATCATCCTTGGGTAACTATCTTGACTTGAACCACCATTTGTGTCTGCCATTTTTAAGCAGGTCTGTTTTGTTGTTGTTTTTTGGTTTTGTTTTGTTTTTTGTTTTTTTTGGCTTGGTTTTGTTTTGCCAGTATTAGTGCTTGCACATAGCTGGGTTCGCACTCTACCACTGACCTATGTATATTCACAGCTCTACTGTCAACTGATATGGTGACAGTTAATTAGCAAAGCATAGATTTTGTTTTATAATTAGCTTAGCCAAATACATTTTAGGTTCTGTGCTTGTGTTAAGTTTGCTTTTTGTCACTGTGACAAAAATCCTAGGAAAAACAGAAACTTTGGAAATTGGCAAAGTATATAAATTACTTAGTTATACAAAGCATATAGTCCTTTTGAATGGACATCCTATTGACCTTGGGCATTTTTGTTTGTTGTCCTAGTATGAGTGATTCATCATGTAAAAWATTGAATTTGAATAATATTTTTACTTGAAATAAACCAAAGAGGAAGCAAGARCACATTTGTGTGTAGAGGATCTTGATCGTTTTCATTATCGTCTTTCTATAGTTTGACTTTAAAATTATGTTCTAATCTCTCTATCAGGTTCCCTTCTTTGGTCCACTCTTTGATGGTGCTATTGTGAATGGAAAAGTTCTGCCCATTATGGTTCGATCCACAGCAATAAATGCTAGCCGAGCTCTGAAATCACTGATTCCATTRTATCAAAACTTGTATCCTTTTTAACTGTGTGGTTAGTATACTAGCATACATCTACTTTACAGAAGGGAAAATGTTTCTTCTGTATTAAGACTAGAGTTTCTGTTTGTTGATAAGTAGATGGCAGAGTTCCTCCCTAGTGATGAGTAATTGTGATACTTGTGTGGTATGTTTCCGTATATATTTTTAATAAATATTAATCTTTGGCTTAGTTAATTAGAATCCATTATATGTCRAGCTCTGTGCTACTCTGGCTGTGTAGAAATAATCCAAACAATCATTGAAAATAATTCAATGTCCATGGAAAAACATAGTGTTTTTACTACATTGTTTTAAAAGAGAAGTGTGCAGGGTTTATACTAATAAGGGGCCGACCAGTCAGCTGGAAGTTGGTGTCAAAAAAACGTTCATGAGAAAAATGAAAATTGAACCAGTCTTAAATGGTAAATAAATAATGAGATGGATGAGATTAAAAGCTTTCTAACCATGGAGCAGTATAAGGAGAGTCATGAAAGTATGTGAAGATGTGAAATGCTCAGGAACATGGCTCCTGGAGCTAGCCTGGCCGGCTGGTACTGCTCCTCCTCCGGAGCCGCATTCCCGGGCATATCCCTCAGGTTCCCTGAAGTCAGCGTGCTTCCCTAGGCAATGAGCTTAGTGATGGAACTGCCCAGGGGTCATGCTCCAGAACCAGAACCAGAACCAGAACCAGGCTTGCTTTCCTTCCTTCCCTGCAGCCTCTGGAGTTAAACCCAGGCCTTGTTCATGCTAGACAGTCACTCTACCAACAAGTCGTAATCTTAGCCCAAGTCAGAGAATCTTTGAATCTCATTTTTTTTCTGTAAAAAGATTCTGATATTGTCTAGGCATTAATGGGCGTGCTAAATGAGATTTTATGTAATTACTTAGAAATGTTACAATTGATATAAAACATTTCTACCCAAGACTAAGTAATTGCTTAATTGAGTTTTTATATTGGGCTGCTTGAGATGAATTCTCAGGCCTACTTTATGCTTTTTTTTTAATATTTAATCGTATTGAGATAATGGTTGCCACATTAGGGAATATTGTAGGATGAACAGAAATAATTTCTATGAAAATAGTAGAAATGAACACTGTTTTTAAAATAGCAAATCTGATCAGTTCTTACCAACAAAATTGCTAGTGGAATACTTAGACTAGGGCTGGAGAGGTGGCTCAGCAGTTAGGATCATGTCCCATCGTGCAGAGGACCTGAGCTTGACTGCACGTCATACAGCTCACAAGCATCTGTAATTTGAGCTCCATGGTGCTTCTAGCCTCTTCTGGAACCTGTACTCATGCACATGGACTGACACATGTACACCCAGACACACTTAACATTTTAATGTAAAAAAAAAAGAGTGAAAATATTACACAGACCAGATAAACGTCTCTACAGTGTAGGAAATCGTTTGAAGAGTACTCAGTCCTCCATATCCAGGGTTCCACATTTGAAAAATCCAGCCAGCTCTATGGGTTAGGGTTAGGGATTTGAAAAATACTTAGGAAAACAAGAGACTTCTTTTTCTTGTCATTATCCCTTTAACAATATATTATAACAATTATTAATATGGTACTTATATTTGTATATTCATTACTATAAGTAATGTAGAGATTGATTATATGTAAATACTTTACCATTATACAAAGGGGACTTGAGTGTCCACAGATTTTAATTATCCTTAGGGGTTCCTGAAAAATTCTCCATATATATCAAGAGAAGTAATAATAGATATTCCCATCCTTGACTAATCTGAAGAATATACTATATTATCTTTTTTCAAAATGCACAACAGAATCTATATTCTATAGAATATTCTTTTTTAAAGATTTATTTTATTATTATATATAAGTACACTGTAGTCATCTTTAGATATGCCAAGATCTCAATACAGATGGTTGTGAGCCACCATGTGGTTGCTGGGATTTGAACTCAGGACCTTCGGAAGAGTGGTCAGTGCTCTTACCCCCTGAGCCATCTCACCAGCCCCCTATAGAATATTCTGTATTGGTGCTCCAACATCCAAAGCTATAAAGGCAAAGAGAGTAGATCACTTCAGATCTAGAATTCAAGACAAACCGCAGCATCGCATGACCCTATCTCAAAAGTGTAAGTGAGTGACTAGAGGCAGGAAGGGATGTTACAGGGAAATGACTTGTTCACTTGATTTTAACAAGGTTTATATAATAAATTACAACTGGTTACTTGTATTTAGAGATATTAAAGAATAGGAATATATGTTTTAATTTTAGGTAACATACTGATTTCAGRAATATGTCAAATTTTACAATGTATGTTTTTGACTTTAGATTTTCAGTGAGGAGAAAATTGTATATTCTAAAATAAATCAATATGCTTAACATGAATTATATTAGGAATTGAAATGGAAGTTGGTTTTGAAAACCACAAGAGTTAATACTTTAATCCTCATCAAAGAAATAAAACGGTGAATATAATAAACTCAATTGTATTTATATAATTATACTGCTGGGTCAGTTATCTTATGCACCAGTTATCATATGCCTAAGATTCCACAGCATAAATTGTGCTATTTATGATCATTAAATGGAGTTTAAATTTTATCCTAGGAACATCTTCTGTAACTATGAATCTAATGTTGTTCAGAAAATGAGGACAGTATTGATTGTCATATGCTGCCCAAATCGATCATGCTAGCAACCAGAATTACAGTAATCTGTCAGTATTGATGACTGTCTTTCAAGCTTTGAAACCTCTCCTTCACTTCACTTGTTGTTTCTTACATTACTTGAACTTGAAAAGCATTTTCATGCAACCTCTGATTTTGTCAGCTAGGTACTTTTGTCTCTTAAGCTCTATTTGTTGGTTTGATCATGCAATTAGAATTGAATTGCCACACTCGGGAGGCCAACCAGGCAGACTGGGTAGCTGTTGAACCAGAGCAGTGTTTCAGGTTTGATCTTAGGCCATCATTTTATTAGCTACCTAGAAAGAGTTTCAGTTTATTTGGTTTCTTAATTTAGGGTTTTACAATGGTAATAAAAGCTTTTATTTCATGGTCTTCTAAAGCTTTTATGCCATGGTCTTGCCAGTTTTAACTCTACTCTTTAAGTAAAAATGTTTGTCCCTTAAGGAAGTTTCACTATGTGTTTAGAATTATGCTGCCATTGTTTGTGATCTTTCTGTTTCAGTCTGATTTACATGTAGGAATTTTCAGAATTTATAGTATATAATCATATTAATAAATCCAGAGAAACAAAACTTGTAAGATGATGTAAGTCATCCTCTGTGATTAGTTCCTGACGATACAAAATCTACAAATGGTTCAGTCCTTTCTACTAACTCATATATTTTCATATAACCCACACAAAGTTCCTTCATCCTTAGATTGCTTATGATAACTAATATAATGTAAATGTTACATAAATAATAAAAAAGCTGTACTTTAAGGAATTGGCTTCCCCATCTGTGGGGACTGGTAAGTACCAAGTCTGTAGTCCCAGGAAGAGCTGATATTGCTGTCAGTCTTAAGACAACTGGCAGTAGAATCCTTTTTTCTCAAGTGACCTTCAGGTTTTTCTCAAAAGCCTTTGACTGGATGAGTCCTCCCCGTGGAATTTGGGTAATGGACTTTACTCAGGTATACTAATTTCATTAAATAAGCACATCTAGACAAAAATAACAACATCTAGACTGGTGTTCAACCAAACTGGTGTGTCCTTGACCCAGCTAAGTTGGCACATAATATCATGTACTTATTCTGATTTGTTTTACATCTTAATTATTTCTCTTATATAATTTGATAAAAGAACACAAACCATAAATGTTGATATATGATGAAGTATTATACTTATTAAGAAGTCAAAAATACATCTGTAGTTTTTTTCTTCTTTAAGATACATTTACTAGGATGTCAAGATAGCCAGGTCTGTGGTGCCAGACTCAAGTATCTTTATTGAAAGCCAGGGCTAGTGGCACATGCCTATCAGTTCCAGCATGGGGGTAACTGAGACAGGAGGAGTGTGTGAGGCCACCTGGGCAGTAATAGCAAGACTCTCTCTCTCAAAAGAAAAATGGTATATGTGAATGTGTGTATGTTTGTGTATATTATATATACACACACATCAAGCTGTGCCTATATATATGTATATGCACACATCATTTATACTGTATTAGCAAAGATTTTGATTTGATGCAAACATTCAGGTGGTACTTATCCTTATAACGGTAACATTTAATAAGGAAGAATACAGATAGTAATGATTATAATGCAAGTAAGGTTACAAACAAATTGGTATGAGAGTTCCATGGAAGAAGAAATTAGTGTGGAATAAAATCAGAAAAAAAAATATGTAGAAAATCTGGATCTTGATGAATAGGATTTGAGTAGATGGAATGTGACATGCGTGCTCTAGTTCCTTTTTGTTATTGTTGTTTGTGGGTTTTGAGACAGGGTCTCTCTGTGTAGCCCTGACTTCCTTGGAACTCACTGGATAGACAAGGCCTAGTCTTGAACTCACAGAAATTCTTCTGTCTCAGTGTCTCAAGTGCTAAGATTAAAGGCATGTGCCACTGGGCCCAGCCAGTACTACAATTCTTGTGATTTGTAACCAGGGCTTTATATGTATCTATATATAATATATGTGATATTCTGAGATATACAGTATAAGAAATACTATATAGTTAAATGACATATTTAAAGAATACTTTATACCTAAGCTTAATACACTTTCCTATCACAACCAATATTATTTGGTTTTTCTCAATCTGTGTAGATTGACTTTTTCTTAAATGCCAGAATTGGCTTTGTTCATCTTTATCAGACAGATTACTAAATTCAATGATAATTCTTCAATTAGTCGCAGTTTGTTAGCCTGCAGTTCTACTGCTCAGATGTAAAGGACCTGTTGCACAAGTGTGAGAGCCAAAGCTAAATAAATGGTAATTGATTGGCTCCACTAATGCAGCTCCCTTCATTATGATAGGACATTGTAAAGCTCCTTAGGGGGGTCCCATCAATAGTGGTGCCATTTCCTGTTAAAAGAAAATGAGTTTCTTGAAAAACTACCTAATTTTATGTATTTACTGTCCTTTGTAAAGCATTTTCTTAGAAGATAACATCAATAAATATGGACTATTCTTAATTTAATCTCTAAGAAGGAGATAATTATAGCGCCAAACTCAAGATTAACGTAAGGATTAAATAAAACTATCCAATGAAGCACTAAGCATCCTGCCTGTCATCTCTAGCAGCAGCTCAGAAAGCCGTAGCTGTGTGGGAGCTAATGACGTTATTACTGTCCACAGCACAGACCTGGGCATGCTGAAGGCTTACAGCGGTTCTCTGCCTACTGCAGCCGATGTTCATTTGGATGATCGCCTTTAAACTGTCCTTTCATCTTGCCCTCCCAGCCTCATAGTTCTTACTATAGCTTTGTCAAAATGCCTCATACTTTAACCCTGTATTTGTTCAGCTAAGCCAAATTCATCCTCTATAAATGCTCATGTTCTAAAGCTCCTAGAATATGTACCTCTGCTATTTTCTACCTAATATACTTTTTCATTATGACCTAAATGATACATCTTGAGGGGGGCAAAAAATTAAAATTAAAATAATTTCTCCATTAAGCAAACTTCCTGCTCACATGCCTGAAAACATTTTGGTATAGTACTTTTGTATCTGTACACATATGTGTAAGTCTTACTTTCCTCCTGATTTTAACTGACTTAGCACAATGTCTGACCTATGGTAAATGGGCAGTAGCACACCATAATGTAACAAAGTCTATCAGTAGTGGGTGGATTCCTGTTTTTTGAGCAGAACAGTTTTAATCATTATACTCTAAAAGTTCACATGTGTTCTTTTTTTTTCCACATGTGTTCTTTTGCCTATGTTTTTAAAGGTTTATTTCTATTTTTAAGAGAATGTGTGTACATCTTGTGTACCGTGTGTGTGTGTGTGTGTGTGTGTGTGTGTGTGTGTGTGTGTGTGTGTGTGTGTGCATATATAAATGTGGAGGCATCAGGTCTCCCTAGAACTGAAGTACTGGAAGTTGTGTGCCTTCCACCATGGGTACTGGGAAGATCCTTTACAAGAGGATCACTATTCTTAACTACTAAGCCATCTCTCCAGCCTATTATGTTTTTGAGTTTATTATTAGCTTATTTTTTGAAAAATTTACCAAAACTTCTTATTYGTAACTTACAGTTTTAAAATTATATTAAACTAGGTTGCATGGGGCTAGGAAACAAGGCTCAGAGGTCAAGCACTTGAAAAGAAACTGAGTTCAGTTTCCAGCACCCATGAGAAAAATCATAACTATCTCTAACACCAGTTTCACAGGATCCAGTACCTTCTTCTAAACTCCACTGACACAAGGCACATGCATGGTATATATACATGCATGCAAGAAAATACTCACACATATAAAATAAAATAAATCTTTAAAACGTTATAACTTGGCTGCCATTCTGTGGAGTATACTGGATGGGTGAAGTGAGGAAGTCTAGAACCAGAAGAAATTGCTTTGGCACAGGAATAAAACAACAGCGTACACATGGAAAAGGTCGGTTTTGTTTGGTTGGCTTGTTTTTTGAGAAAGAGAGCTGCTATGTAGCCCTGGCTGGCCTAGTATTTACTGTGTAGACCAGGCAGGCCTTGCATTTACAGAGATCTGCCTCTGCCTCCTGAGTACTAGAATTAAAGCTGTGCACCACCATGTGTCCCAGGAGTTTGTATTTTAACTGTTAGTGTATTTTTATTAATGAACATAATATTTAGTGAGGATCGTGTATTTTCACAGATGAATGATAAAAGATAAGGGGCAAATAGTATCTTTTAGAAGTGAGCCAAGACATGTCTGACTTGATGGCAATGGCAGATGTTGGTGTCCCCTCCAAGATGACTTTATGCAGTTAGTTCTAAATCCTCACACATCCTTACTAAAGGCAAGAAAGGTCAGGGTCACAGGTGAGCAGTAGAGGGCGCTGCGGCGGCGCTCTGGGTGCTGTGGAGCTAGGCCTTCAGCCCCCTGCTGGAACCTGTGTACCACATATTCACGCCCTTAGCAATTCCACAAGAAGCCTCCCTATCAGATGGCATACTTCACACTTTCTAAATCACTGTTTTGAACTTAATGGACAAATTGGTTAGCTGGTAAATATTCAGAAATATGAAAAGAAAGTCTTTTGTGTCCTTGCAGCCATTGTTTGATAGTAATTGCTGTGTTAGAACTTCTCCAAGACTTAAAATATTCTTCTTGGCCTGCCTGTGCCGAATTGGAGGATTTATATCTTCTACTGCATTAAAGGCATGGGTGTTGCTTTCAAGAATTTTTCTGTATTCTTACGTGTCCCATTGACCTGGATTGTGTTGACAACCCTAATAGTGTCTCTGCAAACAAAGCAGTTCTTTAAACAGGGTCCCTGGATATGCGTTGCACTTCTATAGTGATGCTAATATATTCCCTACCCTACTGTGTGGGTGGTTTGTTTGGTTTTGTTTTTTTCTTTTTTAGCTCTTTCTTTCTTTAGGTGGAAGGAAACCTTGTTGATGATACCATAGTAGATTCTTTTTAGTCATTGTAGTAATCTCTTATCACACTTTTTTAAAGTTATTGTTGGTTTAGAAATAACATATGCTTTCAACAAGAAAAAATAAAGCAATCAGATATGGTGGCAATCACCTATAGAAGCAACTACTTGAAAAACTTAGGCAGGAGGATCTCAAGTTTTAGACCAGACTAGAGTACATAGTAAGTTCACTATGTCTCCAAGTTTAAAAACCAAAGGTTTTCTTTAAGGGGTCTGTAACTTGATGGAAGAACACTTGCCTAGCATATATAATTCTCTAATGATGAAAAGACGTTGAGGGAGGAAGAAGAGGAAAGGGGAGCTGAAAAATAAAAAGCAAGGAAATAAATGTGAAACTCTCTGGTGTATAATAAATACATGATAAGAATAGAGAAAGTTCTGGGGAACCAGGAAAGGGGACAACATTTGAAATGTAAATAAAGAATATATCTAATTAAAAAAGAAGTCTGCCATAGGAAATATAAAATCTCAAATGCTCTTTAAAAATGACCAATATGTATAAGTGGGACACCAAACATTACCAAACATTTATAGATACCTTTGCAGTCTAACTAAGACACGAGCTATGACTGTTACTAGTCTGACAATTACTGCTTGATAAACTATACAGGAATTGAAATTTATGAAAATGATAGTTAATAAAAAATGCATTGGAAAGGTTTTTCCAAGGAATGAAAATTAACTTAAAGTATAATTCCTCAACTAATCATCAGACAAAAGGCACACAGCAATGGAAGGGATTGTCACTGACTGCCACATTGTCAATAACACCAAAAAAAAAAAATCAAGTTCACTTTTTCTTTTCTAAACACTGGTGCATCTGATAGGGTCAGAGAGAAGCCGGGATTGCTATTTGCTTCTGAAACAACCCATAATAATTTCCCAAGAGAAATGTGTATTTTCTATCAATACACATCACCTACTGCACACATASCCTGCCTCTGCCTCCAGAGCCCTGGGATTAAGGGCATGTAGTATTATGCCAGTGGTGAAGGTTCCTATAATTTCATTTTTTATCATTTTATTTTTTTATTAGATATATTCTTTATTTACATTTCAAATGATTTCCCTGTTCCTGGTTCTGCCCCCCAGAAACTCCCATAAGCTATCTCCCCTCCCCCTGCTCCCCAGTCAACCCACTCCTGCTTCCCTGTCCTGGTATTCCCTATACTGCTGCATGAGCCTTTCCAGGACCAGGGGCCTCTCCTCCCTTTGATGTCCAACAAGGCCATCTTCTGCAGCCTATACGTCTGGAGCCATGGGTAACACCATGTGTGCTATGTGGTCTTTGTCCCTGGGAGCTCTGGGAGTACTGGGTGACTTATATCATTGTTCCTCCTATGGCACTGCAAACCCCTTCAGCTCCTTGGGTCCTTTCTCTAGCTCTTCCACTGAGGACCCTGTGCTCAATTCAATGGCTGGCTGAGAGTGTCCCCCTCTGTATTTGTCATGCACTATCAGAGCCTCCCAGGTGACAGCTATATCCAGCTCCGGTCAGCAAGCACTTGTGGGCATCCASAATAGTGTCTGGGTTTTGTAACTGTTCTTGTAGGGCTGAGAATCACACTCAGTGTGTGTGCACTGTACAAACACTCCACTTCTGAGCAAGCTGCACCTTGGCACTTCTGGTTTTGAGACAGGTATTTTTTTTAATATATTCTTCATTTACATTTCAAATGTTATACCCTTTCCTGGTTCCCCTGTCCCCAAAAAACCCCAACCATCCTCCCACCCCCTGCCTCCAAGAATATGCTCCTCCACCCAACCCACTCCCACCCACCCACCCACCCTCGATTTCCCCACTCTGGGAAATCTGTTGAACCTTCACAGGACCAAAGACCTCTCCTTCCACTGATGCCCAACAACGCATCCCTCTGCCACTCTTTTGGCTGGAACCAAGTGTGCCCCTTGGTGATGGCTTACTCCCTGGGAGTCCTAGAGCATCTGATTGGCCGACATTTTCAATCTTCCCATGAGGCTGCAAACCCCTTCAGCTCCTCCAGTCCGCCCTCCAACTCCTCCATTGGGAACCCTGCACTCAGTCCAATGGTTGGCTGCTAGCATCTGCCCCGAGACAGGTTTACTGTGTACCATAGGCTGGCCTTGAACTCAAGGTAATTGGGATCACAGTTGATGTCCCAACACCTATTTTAGACTACATTCTTATATAACAATCTTGCTGTTTTTATATATTATGCCTTTATAYATTACTGGCAAGTTAAGTGTTTGTAGCCTGCTTTTTGTTGGGGGTTCCTATTCTTATTATATGTTGGCTTCATGACAAAAAGAAATACTTCTAATATCTTACATGTTTTTGTCAAATCTAGTGTGATAGTATGGTCCACAAATGCCAATCTCGACAGTTGGGTCATATCACAATGTGCCAGAGGGAGGAGAGAAAACTSCGATAGGATATGGACACACTGTTCCTAAAACACCTAAACGTGATGTTGGTCTGCTTCGTCCTTCCCTTCCCCAGTGCTGACTGCAGCAGGGTTTTCTTCCCATGTTAAAAACCTGTGTTTGTGAGTGATAAGTATAAACTGATATATTCATATTGTTACACTTATGTTCAAATTGCATTCTACTCTTCATCTAAATATAAAAACAACTGTAGATTCAGATGGCATTTGAGAGATTCAAAGAGCAAATAGGCTATAAAACAGAAATCAGCCTAACTCGTTAGCCTGTTTGACATAGAAACTAAAGTGCTTTTAATCCTTCTCGTTTTACTAAAGAGCTTTTAATACTGAATTTTTAATAACTCTACATTGAAATAAAAATTGAAAACATGGGTCAGAACACTCCCCATTTTCTGCTAAATCCGTTCTCTCAAATACTACGCTATAGCCTATTTAGATCATAACTTTTGCTTGCCAAACCACTGATGCCATCCATCTGTCCATGCCAGTTGCAAAGAAGGTTCAGCTTTTAGTGAAGCTTTGCATTTCACATAAGGTATGTGAAGTGAAATTTCACAAGGGACATGATGGATCCTGATTCTTGGTGATAAACCTTTGGGGCCATCAGGGTTGGCATATGGTCCAGGATGATATGAAGGCTTGGGTTCCCTGGCTTCCCTTCTCTGGCGTGAAGCTGATAAAACCTGGCTCTTGAGTATTATTTCACTGGACACCAATCATGGGCAGCAGGAACTGCCCATTTAACTCTCTGTGGGAAGGAAGCCCAGAGAGCATTCACAATGGTACTATTGTCAAGTTGCAAACTGCTCTGAACAGCTTGACAGCTAGGGAGGAGGGGAAGGGGTTGCTTTACTAATTGCTGCTCAGAAAAGAGAAAGAACAAAAATAGCTGTTGTGGAACTGATGTTTCCACATTTACTTACTCTCTTGATAGGAGTGTTGACTTTTCTTTAGCACATAGCTACTTTCAAAAAGAAAGCAAATGAATATATTTGAGCCGCCACCTGTAGCACTCCCTTGTCAACACGCCATATCTGTTCTCGGCCCACCAGCTTGCACCATAGCAAGGACGGTTTTACTTCATATTTYTATGTTTACATGGAAATAATGTACTCATATCCATAAAAATTTTTAATGAGAAGTGGCTTTAAGCCACTACAATTCACATATCAGATAAAATAATAAATCTGGCTTTGTTTACTTTATACTTTGCCTTTTTGGAATTTCCAGATATCTGAGAGTATAACATAACATATATGGTATATTATTATAGAAATGTAAATCAACTGTGTTACAGTTACAAGTGCTAAAATAAGTGATAAGTACATCTTAAGGTTAATTCCTACATTTACAATTTGATAAATAGCTAATGAGTGTTTTATTCCTGTGCCCTTGCCCCCGTGAGTTCTGTCTAGTGTGAGTGTCTAACAGTGGGAAGGTTGTTTACTTTTTGTGAAGTATACCCTGTTGTTTGTATAAGCACTCCTTGAGTTTTTCTGTTTTCCTCTGCAACTCTCTTTACAAGTCATTGATCATTGTGAAACAGTGATTTACTTTTTTTTTTTTCTTTTTTAAGTTAAAGCTTATTTTAAGCTCCAGGGATTCTGACCCCATAGTATATTTCTACAGATGATTATTTTTCCAACTGAAATTAAATTGACCAAGTTATATTTGATATTAATTTATGTAGCTGTCCTTGTATAAGAACAGGAAGAGATATTTTAGGACAACTTTTTACTGTAATTTCTTATGTAATTGAGATGTTCCTGCTAAAGTTGGAGAAAGGCAAGTGCATGTTTTATAAAATTAGTAAATCTGCAAAATTTACTAGAATTCCCTCTCCTTGCATCCCCTTAAGTGATTTTGTAAATGGCATTAGTGCAGTATTTCAAAAACAGTAAGTCATTGAATACCCATTCTTCCTTCTACTGCAGAATAGATTATATTTAAAGTCAAGATTAATGGGCAGATTTGGATGTTAAAGCCCAGTGTCCCAGGCTGCCACTCCCTGGGGGCACATAGTGCATTAGTTTAAGCCAATATACTGCTTATCATAGATTCTATGAGCATATTTGAAATGGCAATTTGCTGTGCTTTGTTAATACTTGCTATGATAATAAAATCACTTTAGTGTATGCCCAATAATTACAGCATTTAAAATCTTAATTATATTAGTACACATTTAAGTAGAGATAAAACTTAAGTAATTGTATACTGTAAAATCTCGCTTTAGAGTTAGGGAGATTTTTGGTTTGGGGGTGCTTTTCACTTTTGTTTTCTTTGTGTGTCTGTGTATATGTGTCTGTGATTGTGTGTTAGTTATTTTTCCCTTTTGCAATGATCTGACAATTTCCTCTATTTTGATGTACTGAAAATTTTGTTCCCAAAAGAAACAACACAAAGAGACTATGTTTCTAGTGCCTCCCAGTAGTTTTAAGCTTACTCCAATAATAGTAATTTTGGAGGAGTTCTTTACTCAATAAGAAAATTTCATTATTAGAAATTAATGATAAATACTCTTAAGTAGATGTTAACAAGAATAGGTACAAATTTATTTCATTAAAATTGAAATTCAAGTGGCTTAGTTTTTCTTTTAGATATTTTGTTTCATGCACCTTTTGTGAAGGTAAGAGAGAGATATATAAGTAAGTATTTGATAGTCATGCTAATGAGTTTGGAAACCACCAATGATTATTAGATTATTAAATCTGGAGGTATTTTCAGAGACTTTGATGAGTTTGAATTTTTAAGCCTGTTTATTTGGGGCTAATCTTAATGTATTTACGTGAACATTGGTAAAAAATGGGCTTATCAACTCTTCTGATGTTTTCATTTAATAGTTGACTGATTTATGAGCAATTATATATGGTAAAAATTTGTTCCACTTGAGCTTTCAGTAATAGGGCTATCCTCACACTGCCTGAGCACCTGCTATGGACTGTGAGTCATCTGGCAGCCATGGACTCCGATAAAGAAGGACCAGGTGTCCTGCCTATCTCTAATTGAGATGCAGTGAAAACAATACAGACTTGGCAATATGGTTAAAAGGATGGATTAAAGCCCAGCTTTGTCTGCTCTGACAAATCACAGCTTTTCCTAAATGGTGTAGATAGTGTCAGCTACTAAAGAATTTCATTAATTTAAGACATCATAAAAACAGACAGTTGATCATAACCTGTTGCAGACTTTTTGAGAAGACCTTCTGCTAGTCAGATACAATTAGAGAAAATGATCTTTAGGAGAATTTGTCTTTGCTGCAAATGAACTAGCCTGCGAGTTTCTTGAAGGATTTAGCTACAGTAGAAGAGAAATAGAATAGACCTTCCCCTGCAATAGCATTAGTTTACCAGACACTGCTTTGTAAACAAYAGTTTACATTCATTTCATAAAGTTCATAGGATACTTTAGTTTCCCTATACATTTCAGTCTCACATGACACTTTACTAATAGTAGCATGAGATCCTTGAAATGTATTTGTAAAGTATATCTATGCATATCTCAATAAAATTCATCAATGCTACTCAATTATTTTGCCTTGCAGTATATAAAGGTATTTCATGGCCTTCTAAAACTAAATGTTAAATATCATTTGAATTCTTTTATCATTTTTTAGGATAAGGACTTTTCTTACTATAGCATATATATTAAAACTACAATAATTATGKTATAGTGATATAAACGTATTTTTCAAAACTTAGAATTCGGGCTAATGTTCATTGTCTTGAGCAGCTTTGGGATAACATGCCTCATAGCCTTCTTTTTTTTTTAACCCTCTGCAAAGTATGCAGATCAATAAAATTAGATATAAAAGATACTGAGGTATTAACTAAAAGACCAAGTTTCTAGTCCCAGTTTGACTCAGCAACAACTTTGTTTTTGTACAAATTGCAGGACTCCTCCTCCAGCCAGACTTGTTGCTGAATAAACGTTATTCTGGCTGGGCTTGGAGGGGGACATAATCAGGCATGTGACACATGCCTAAATCTCAAGCACTTGGAGGCTGAGGCAGGATGATGGTGAGTTTCAGGCTAGCCTGAGCTCCAAAACAAGATTCTGTCTCCAAAAACATTAAAAAAACAAAAAAACAAAAGCAACATCAAAAACAGGTAGGTCCAGAGTTTATTTTGGTTCGTCTTCCTGTTGTTTCCAGCACATCTGATGAGCGCTGCATTTGAGTTTCTGATCATCTGAACCATCGACTCTCTTGCTGTGTTAGTGCTGTAGTTCACTCCTTCTCCCCATCCACATGATAACAAGGGTAGACAACCATGTTCTAACTGGGATAGTCAATATTCTTGCTGTACTAAATAATATTTTAAACTTATTTTTACATGCAGTCATTTTATTGGGAGGTTGAAGATCATCTTTATCTAAATGGTTTTCAAGGGTTTTTTTTTCCCTCAGAGACAGAGACAGAAGAGAAGGGGGAGAGACAAAGAGGGGGGAGAGAGAGAGGGAGGAGAGAAAGAAGAGTATTAAAATTGGTATTGGTACTTTTTGCATCCCTGTCTCTATAGAATCTCTTTGCTGGTGCTTATTCTATTAAACTGTGCTCTCTTAAATAGTTTCTAGCAGGGTTAGTCACTCTCATGACTACCCCAGCATTGAAAGACAAAGTCAGGAAATGCAGACTTCAAAATCGTCTCTGGCTGCACAGGGAGTTTTTGGCCCCTCTGGGCTACTTAAAGTCCAGTCTCAAGAAACAAAGGCAAGGAGAGAAGAAATCCTGTCTGTCCCCAACTCTGATGGCACTTTAGTGTTGCTGCTGCACTTTGTAGACTAGAGGCTCTGTGGATATTTATGCTGTGTTTTAGTTGTTCATTTGGTGATTACAGACAGGTGGAAAGACTGATGTCATAGGAGCAGAGGCAGCAGAGGCCGTGCATGTTTATCATTGTAGTTTCAGTTCCTAGCACAACTTGCAAAGCTAATTACAAATAGCATTGACCAGAATAGCACTTAGTTTACAGCCACTTAAATTACAACTCAAAATACAATTTAGTTTTTTGGGGTTTTTGTGT
>BDUI01000860.1:198289-224650 GCA_002335545.1 Apodemus speciosus
TGTCCTGGAACTCACTCTGTAGACCAGGCTGACCTCGAACTCAGAAATTCGCCTGCCTCTGCCTCCCAGAGTGCTGGGATTACAGGCGTGTGCCACCGCCACCCGGCTCAAAATACAATTTAAATAACACTCTCCAATACAAATGTTCATTCAGTAGTCAAAATTTCAAACTAATGATTTCTGTCAGAATTCTCCCTGTGATAGTATTCTTGGAATCTTGAATACAAAGAAGAGACAAGAAATTTCAAATTCCCAAAGCTATAGAAAAATCACAGGCTGAATGGAGAATATATGCTTCCTAAGAGAGCCAGCATCTCCTGATAAGTTTATTGACTAATCTCCTAAATACATTAAAATAAGAATAAGTAAGAAAAATAAGTAATAGTAAAAATCTTTAATACTTATTTACAATTATAATTTTCATAACACTTATTAGTTATGCTTTATTCTAATGTGTTATATACTTAAAGTGTATATGCATGAAAACTTTCCATTTCTTTTAGTCTAATCATAAATTACATGCTAGCTAAATGTACAACCTACTGAATCGTGCCTTGGGATCAGTGATCTCAAAACTGAAAATGAGGCTGGGCATGGAGGTGCACACCTTTAATCCAGACACTTGAGAGATAGAAACAGGTGGATCTCTGGGTGTTGGAGACCAGGCTGACCTACACAGCAAGTTCTAGGACAGCCAGAGATATATAATAGAGAAATCCTGTCCCAAAAAAAAAAGTGAAAGTATTTTGTCTCTCATGGTAAAGGCAGTTTAAAATTATAGGATTAAGAAGAAATTTGTAGAGACTTAAGGTTGTAACTTCTTTAAGACCAATCTTCCTTTTAGTCTAGTCTCCCTTCAGTTTAATGAAATGAAAATATTTACTGCTTAACCTTTTTCTTCATGTTCAATTTTCTTATGTCAGAATAAATCAAAAAGCCCTCTGTACAGACCGCAATGAGAAGGGTTATCACAGAGTCCCGACATGTGAACATAGGTGTATTTGTGATGGGTGGATGCTTGCTTTGTCGCCCAAACTAGTTTAAGACTCTCGCCTCAGCTTTCTGCATGCTAAGATTACAGGTATATGCAAACATATCTGGCAACAAAGGTTTATTTCCTACCTCAGCGTTGAAAACTTGCCTTAGAGCAGGGCATGGAGACGTGCACCTGTCGCTCCAGAAGATCAGTTCCTGGGCTCAGTGTTAGCTTGGGCAGGACAGGAACASAGAGGAAAAGAAAGGAAGGGGATTAAAGAGAGCACCCACCACTTGCAAAGAAGTGCACCAAACCTGAAACTAGACAAAAATAATAGATTGGCTATAATTGGCTACATTGCTGACGGGAGCAGAATTTGTCCAGAAGAGTAGATGAAGAGTTACTCTGAGATTTACAACTTCTAAAAACTCACTAAAGCTATTTGTACAGATATAGTCCTTACATTTGGATATATTGCAAAGGTCATTGTCCTTCATGAAAGTATTGGGCATACTTTTAAATAAAGTTTAAGTTCAAGAAATGTGTAACAGCATTTGTACCTCTATAGCAAATGAAAATAGATAATTCTCAGCACATATATAGGGGGACCTTTGGACTACAGTGTGTTTATATTCTTTAAAGCCCTAATAAAGTGAATAGGAGCAAATGATGATATCTCTATAAACTGTAGAAAGGAGAATTCATACTTATCTTTCTAGGGCCATGGTAAAACTGGGCTCATTTTCTTAACAGCCTGTCTTGAAATTTAAAATTAAAAGCAATTACTCAAAACGTCTACTAATGTAAACCTAATGAAGTTCAGCTTAGCTTTAAACTGACAGAGCATGTGTAGTGCCCTTCATTATTTTCAGAATTGTAATATCCCTTCCCCTTTTCTGCTTTGCAGAAAATACAAGCACAGAGGATTAGTGGATAATTATATTGCTATGATTACAGCACCCGTGGGTGAGGAGGGTAGAGGTGTGTGTTTGTGTGTGAGGGGGGAGTGGGGGGGTGGAAGTAAGTATATGTTTGACAGGCCGTTTATATATTAAAGATTCCTACCAGCTAAATTTTTTAAGCTAATTTTACTTTGAAATGTTTTAAAATTTACAACAAACACTTCTATGAATTCAACTGAGATCTGCCTTTAAATTAAATTTTAGTTCAGATTATTTGTGTTAGCTCTCCTTTTATTATCTTACCCACTTCAGCATTTTAATCTATTGACAGCAYTCACTCATAGTAGGAATATAGCTTGAGTTGTTCTCTTTTTTGCTATCCATTGAGTTTGTGTATGCCGCTCAATTTTAAGGTACCAATGACTCTTCCCTAGAGAGCTGCCTCTTTAAGAAGTCTGACCTTTGTGAAGAGGTACAGGCTTTAGCTGCTTTAGATTCCAGCTACAACTGCAGATGGTAAGGCTACTCTTTAGAACTCTAAAATCATTACAGTTTTAAAAGTGCCTTTGCTGTGGATCTGGGACTAGTGGAAGTTTATCACATCTCCTAATTACGTTTTCTGAACCAAAAATTGTGGAGGTATATTGTATGTGCTGTAGATTGAGTTGGTTCATCTTCATATTATTTAATTTGGCTACAATCAGCTTGAACATATAAAGAACATTTACTTTTAGAAGGTGGGTTACTTTAGGCTGTAAGTATTCACCAAGCTAACAGTACTTTCTGAAGCTAACCCACAAAAAAGAAAATTTGAGGTGTTAGCCTGTGCTAATGTAGCCACAACTTCCCATTTCAGAGCTCACTCTTTCATGTAGGCTTACATGAAATCTCAAAATGAAGAGGCCTGTTTTCATTAATGAAGTTATGGACATTTTATTAGATGCATTGTATATATTATATAAAATTAAAATGTTACATGTCTGGAAAACCTTCCTTTTACAGGACTGTGTGCTATGGATTAGAGTTTCTTCAGTTTATAAACCTTTTATATAGCACAGTAGGTCACCCTTCAACATCATTTACCTAATTTTTTTTTTTTTGCTTTGATGAACTTGGCACATTGGAACTATCCTCCTTGTTTTAAAAATATTAACATTTTGCTTTTTTCTGCCTAGTTTTTTAATGTAAACTCTAAATATAATAAGATAAAGTAAAATATTTCATTTATAGGCCCTCTGAAAGTAGAGCATTTTCAAAGCAGGTAGGTGTCTCCACCCTACTTTTCATGAAGCATTTTACCCATTCAAGCAGACTTTTAAAAACAGCTTGTTTTGATAGCAGACTGTTCTCCTGTGGGCCTGCAGCCTTGGCTTCCTGGCAGCACCTTTGGTGCGAAAAGAGAGTGATCAATTGGGAGACTATCAGTGCCAGCATGCATAGAGCGATAAGTTAACACACCACTGGGAATTTCTAGGGCCCACCAAGATACTTCACTTCTAATGTGCTAACAAGCTCACTTTTCTACCTCTTGCCTCTTCAGCTATTTTTTTTCTCAGAAGAGCTTAGAAGTTGAGTGCATCAGGCATAATGAAAAGCTCTGTAGGAGGGAGAAGCAATAACCCCATTTTTCCCTTTTCAGCCAAATAGAAAATTAGTTTCTGGTAATACACAAAGGCCAGTATTTTTTGTACAAGGGGCACTGCTGTGAATCAAAGGACTCTATTAACTGCAGAAAATTCGGCAGCTGTGAATCTCCCCCAATGAAAAAAGTACTTTACAACAAGTTGTGAGATATGTGGTATTATTTAGATTGAGCCGTCAGTTTCCTCCTCTTCCCCCTTAGAACCATAGATCTTCTTTTTAAATGTACAATGTTAGTTCTTTATGTTAAATTTGCCTCAGAAATGTCTGCTACACTTCCATAAAATTCTTCTTCACCACCAATCATTTTAATATAACATCTTAAACCCTGTTGCTGTGTATTTCAGAAGTAAAATTCTTTTGGAATTTAACCACAGTGTACAGAATTGAAAATAATAAATTATAAAGAAGTAGAACCCAGGTTATTTCAGTATTTGATGCAAAAACATAAATCGTAATCCAAGAAAATAGTATCCGAGCCATTAAGAAGGCAAATGACCCTTCAGCGTCAGGTCAGTGGGTTCTCCATCCTGCCTCTTGACTAGCAGACTTTTTTGCCACCTCTTAATAAACTTTTGTGAATATAACTGGCCATGATATCACCCATTGAATTACCAGTTTAAATTATCTCCCACATGATTTTTCCTAGTTTGAGTTGTAATTCTTAGAACTGAAATACTGAATTGTAATTTTTAAAAGAGAATAGCAAATTTTAAGATGGAAAGACTAAAATGGCTCTTGGGGTGGGGATCAATGGAAAAAAGCAAAACCAATGGGTGAATTTTTGCTGTCTTATTTAAATGTCTTTTCATTGTCTTTGTTTAAATGTCAACATTGCACACCAAGTACAGCAGGAAAACTTAAAACCTCACGAAGAAACGTTAGGTGATTTCTCAGTTCAGGAACTATTCGACACGAAGTCGGCATGTGCTTTTTCCTGATAATTGTCTGCTGCTACCTGCTGCTCTAGATTTTGACAGCCATTTCCATAGTTGCTTTCATGAACAACAGAAATATTCTCTCTCTTTCTTGCCCTTTCTATGCTAACAGCACAATCAGACCTGCAGAAACAGGAAGCCTGGAGTGGGTTGTTCAAAAGCAACAACACTTGAAGGTACTGGTTGCCTGTCAATAGTATCGGGCAATGCTCTGTACGGAGAGGGAGGCACAGTCCCTCTCTGTCAGTGTCAGGGCCCTGTGGATGCTTTGTTGGACAGTACTGAGGAGTCCCGTGGACTCTTTGCAAATATTCCTGCTCGTTTCAGTGTTGTAATTGATGGGGTATTTTTTTCCTGACACACAGATCCAGCTATGCATTTATCTTAACTGCATGGAGTTATTTGAGGATTATAGCAACAGTAGTCTTCCATTCAGAATGAGAACAATTGTTGAGAAAATACGGGGATTTTTAAAAATGAAGAAGATATGCAGGAATTTCACAGTAAGCCTTTACAAATACAAAACAGGGAAATTTGGGACATAGTATTTTAGGCAGCAGTGTAATTGTATTGAGTGGCTTTTGAGAGTTAGATCTGCAGATGAAAGTTGATTAACAAGATAAAATGGGCTAGACTGACCAGCTAATATTTGAATCTTTTCTCAATTTATTCTAATAATAAATCAGAAATATAATTATTCTCTAGTAAACTTTTCTGTTAAACTTTCATTTGTCATGGAGTCAAGAGAAATAAACTTCCCTTAAGAAATACATCGTCATGCTTTAAAAGGTGGCCCTTGTAGTCATGTATACGAACAGAGAACAGTTCACTAACGATGCACTATTCTGGTCCTCTCAAAACGTGCTTGTTCACAATGTCCRGCACATCTCAGTCCATCCTTAACAGAAGGAATCAGCTACGAGGAGAGAGCACGGTACCTGCAAACAATTGTCCAGCACCACCTAGAGCCAACAACATTCGAAGACTTTGCAGCACAGGTTTTCTCTCCAGCTCCCTACCATCATTTCCCTGCTGATGCAGGTAAGAATAAAAGAAAGTGTTGGTCACTTGTCACAAATCCAAAATGCAATACCCTTTTCTTCTCAATCTTGGTTAAATAAAATTCTGATCATTGACATATATTATTCATGACTGTTTGAGTCTGGCCTATAAATTTAATTTGTTTTCTTTTATCTAAATGTGGTTCCTTAAATATCCAGTAATATTCATCAAAGTACATGATCCATCTCTTACCATAGTCACTGGCTCTTGCTTTTCATGAGAATCTGAAGTATCTGCAGAGGGAACTCTCAACTGCAGAGGATCAAATTTTATGGCCAAGAATACAGTGTTATCATCTCCAACTTTACAAGTAAAGCTAAACCAGTTTAGAATAAAAGCATTTAGTACAGCAAATTATGTTATAATATTTGAAGATTTTAAGAGGGTACTGCATTAATACATTTAACTAATTATAAAGAAATCAGCAATTAAAAATGACTCATGGCCTTCCTTTCTGTAATACCGTGCACTTCTTATGATTGTTTCATTTATTTTATTTTCCCTCTTTAGATCATTAAGTGTCAGTTCTGTTTATCTGAAGGTAAGACAAAGTGTCAACCAAAACTTCTGTCCTTCTCCCATCTCTTGTTCCAGAGTTAGCAAGCTCTGTGCTTGTAACTCAATAGTAAGAAAACTTAACATTGCCCTGGTTCATACTAAACATTTCAAAAATTATCACTAAATTTTTTCCCCAGAATTGTACTAACTAACCCAGGTCTGCATGAAACACTAACACGGGTTGGGATAAAGTAACTAATGATAGGACTCCTTGACATAAATACCTTGTTGTGTTGACTTGTTTTGTTTGTTTGTTTCTCAGCATGGAAAAGTAGCTCTATGGAACTGACATCATGTGTCTGTACTTTTGCAATGCATTCTCTTGTTACCAGAGACCGGAACTCATCTGTTGGGTTTCGTCTGTGTGCCTTGCACTGCACTAAGTGCCTAAAATCCAGCACTCAGTGTTGTGGTGCCCAAAGGCAGCATCAAGAGCACACTAGGAACTTGGCCACAGTAAACTATTTCTGTTTCTCCTTACATCAAACACATTTTTATATCAGATAAATTTAAACTCATAACATATTTTAACTATTAAATATTAAATATTATATTAAATTATATTAAATAAATTCTTAAATAAAAATACAATTCTCAGTTGAGGTTTCATTAATAAAATTAAAACTTTCCTTCCAGTACTAATTAATTTTCCATGAGAAAAATAATTTTACCAAAGAATGTAGAAAGCTTCCAAATAATATAAAAGACCCAGCAAAGAGAAAATATGTCATGCTGGGTTAAATCTTTTGAAAATAAGATAAAAAGTGTAAGATTCGCTTTCATAGATGGACACTATATAAAACTATTAAATCAGTTTTGCATTAAGATAAAAAGGTGAAAGAAGGGTATCAAAGGTAGATTAATGAGCTGCACAGTGAAAATAGTCTGTCTACTGGGCTCTGTCATTGTCTGTCCCAGAGAACATTCCTAAGATGTAAGGCTGTATTAAAGAGATAGGAAAGATACTGATAGGCCACACTGGGCTTGCTCTCTGCTTCTGTGTACAAATCCTGTTCCATTTCTGTTGTTATTCACCAGCAAARCCCACATCCACAGCTCTGCTGACCTCATCTTTAATGTATCAGTGTTCTTACAAATATATTCAACAAGATACTCGATGTGACTATTATCTAAATAGAAATAAAAATGTGAATTTAAACATGGACCTAATAATGTGTTACAATTTTTTAGTTAACTTTTAAAATTGTCTCTGCCTTTAGGATCATCAGAAACATGCACTCTTGTTTTTACCTCTAAATGACATATAGCCGTATCTATGAGTAGATTTTTGCAGACTTTAATAGTTATGACAAAATTTTTTCAGAATGGTGTTCAGTTTAACACAATAAAAAATATAGTCACAAAAAATAGTATCTGAAGAATAAGTTTTTCTTCCATTTATTTCACTTAATTTTCCTGTTTATTTCTCCTCTTACATAGAAAACTATCTTTTAAACTTTTAATCAAAATGAGAAACTATGAAACAAGCCACATAACAATTTGGACATGACTGCTACTTTGCAGAACCAACATAGTATAATGTTTGTTGTTGTTGTTGTTGTTGTTGTTGTTATTGTTGTTGCTGTTGCTGCTGCTGCTACTGCTGCTGCTGCTGCTGCTGTTGTGGAAAGTCTTACTGTATAGCCCAGGTTAGCTTTGAACCCTTCTGAGCACTGAGATTATAGATGTGCACCAGCCAGCACCCAGGGCTAAATTCATTTTTTAATCATAATGTTTGTCCCATTCAGGAAATGTATTGTTGCAATTGAGAATCAACTTTAGATACCCTTACAAAGGGTATGTAAAACAATACTAGTCAATACTAAGAACCTTGAAATTACATTTTTAAAAAATGATAGTCTACAGATTATATTCCTTGTACCCAACCCTGTAATATACTTTATCTTGCTCAGTGGAGTGATACTGAAAACTGTATTCATCAGGATCTGCAAGAATAGCCCAGTGGTAGAATGTATGTTTACCAGGCTCAGAGACCTGACTGAGCTCATGCCCTAAATGGGGAAGAGTGTGTGTGTGTGTGTGTGTGTGTGTGTGTTTACACAACTCTGTTCATTCAAATTTTCCTGGTTAACAGTATCTGCTAATAGTGATGACATTTAAATATAGAATGATTTTTCATGTAACTTTATTTAAATAGATATGAAAGATTTCAGTGCACAGTAATTGATCCATAAATTTTATAACTGTATTTTCTCAAAATGTACTGTCTGTGGCACTAGACTGATAACTTAAGGGAAATTATTTTCATCCCTAAGGTCATTGAGGGAAATACTGTGATGTCACACTGTGTTGATCTTCCATAACTACATTAAAACGTTATTAAATTTTTCTTGACCTTTTATTTTTTAAAAAAGATACAGGAAAATTTGTTTTATCTTTGTCAGGCATGAATGTGAAAAAAAGTTTATATATATATATATATTACATTTCTTCTAGCTGTAAACTCAAAATCATTCTTGTCCCTGGCCAGATTACAGTGATAGTTTTAAAATATATATATATATATATTTCCCTAATGTTACCTTCTTTTTTCAATACTGTCCTGGGATTTTTTTGAATAAAAATTATAAAGTGCTATTAAGGAACATAATTCTAGCTTGCTGTGTACACAATAAATACTTAGTTTGTCTTTCTCAATTTCTGCATTAAAAACACGTCCATAATTATTCTAGTACTGTGTATTTTTATTATATCAACCGTAAATATTGGGTAGTGTATCTGGACTTACTTGTGAGCCTCTATTACTACCTTCTTTGGGGTTGTTTTTCAACAGCTTAGCTATTGAATTCTTTAATAGTTAAGGAGTTGACTGATAACTCCATTATCTACATGTAAAATATGTACATATAGATACATTTATACATATATGCCACTTTTATAATTACTTTTAGAAAATCTGATTCAGATTTTTATCTAGAGAAAAATTATAAAAATTATTTAATTATAAAAATTAATAAATTCTAAAATATAATTATTCAAATAAATTATGTCATCAAAATCAGAAAAACCTTAGGGTGGCTGAGAAGACAGAGTGGCACCCGGCCTCCCCGCCCCAGCCTCAGTCTTGCTGTGGTCTATACTCATGCTAGGAGTCACATGTGCAGATAGGTTAGGGCGTGTGGCTGKCTGTCTGTCTTTCTGAATCTTTAGGGAGGATGTGTCATCAGAATTAGACAATGGTTTAAGTACTTTGAGTTCAATGTCTTTTTAATGCTATTTTAAACTTTCCTCCAAGACATTAAAATAATGTAAAATATTTTAGCTCCTTCAGAAGATACTTACATAAAAAACCTAAACATTACTTATAAGTGCCAATGTGAAAATCAGTTTTCTTGAGTATATTAGCATAATCTAAAATTTGTTTGATACTTTTAAAAATCAGATTTCTGCTCAAATTTATGTGTCAATAGACTTGTCTGAACTTGTAGACAGGCAAATATATTCTGTTCAGTATCTTAAACTTGGAAGTTTGGTTTTTATGTTATTGACCAGTAGATAAATCTGACTTAAGTAACATAATTTGTGGAAATGATTACTAGGTTCAGTTTTCTTAGAGAACATTCATTTGGATGTAAAGCTTTGTAACAAAAATAATAAAGTTATGATTGAGTGTGAGACACTGCCTACTTCAGTGTGTGGGCCCTGTCAGTCTTAACAGCATGTCTGTGCAATTTTAAAAAGAGAAAGGAATGATACCTGGACCCCCAACAGGTAGTGAGGTCAGCACCCTCCAGACCAACCTGCCCTCAGAGCGCATGCTCTCAGCATCAGGCCAGCAGCCTGATGCTTTCAGCCCCTTGCTGTTGCTATGGGGACAAGGAGAGGGAGGAGAGAGATTACTCAATACCCACCATATTTACAACTCAGAAACTGTGGGGCTCTACTTTTTCTCTTGAAAACCCTTTAAAAGGAGTTTTAGGGTTGCCAAGGAAAATGTCTGTTTTGAAAACAGATTGATCTGGATTTAAATTGTAGTCCTAACATTTATACCACATGAAGGCAAATCATTCTGTGCTCTACCAGTTTTCTCATTTGTCAAGAGGTAAAATGCAAGACAGCCGGCCTGGTTTATTCAGATCCACAGTAATAGTTTTTGAATGGCTTAAAATGAAACCACCTGTTTGTTTGTATTTCTGTATAGTTTGTTTTGAATAATGTGTTGCTTCCTTTATGACAGTTTGGGGCTGAGTCCATATAATCTTAATCATTGACTCTGTAAACAACATTAAAAAACAGTAGGTTTATTGGGATAATCTGACCTTTAAAGTTGTATTTTATAGCACTGTCAACATAAGAGAAGATAAACCCTTTGATTTCTAGAAGTTAAACCTAAATGTATGTTACAGATATTCTCCACATTGGGAAGATTATATTTCATAGGTGATCATTTTCTCCAAAAAATATTTCTAGTTTCTACCCTTCCTTCCAAGCCCTCATCTGTTCTAATTCAAAGTCTCCCATTTACTCCACGAGCTCTTTATATAGCCATACTTACTTTGTCCCTGTTACACACCGGGCTCTTTGCTACACACTCATTCATATCCACAGCTTAACAAGGTAATTATTGTTGTCTCCACTTCACAAATAAGAAAATTACTCCAGTTAGCTTGCCCACGTAAATAACTAATAAAGCGAGAGATGGTCCAGCAAAATGGCTCAGCAGATACGGTGCTTGCCACCAAGCCAAATAGCCTGAGTTTGATTCCCCAGGAGCCACATGGTAGAGGTAAAGAACTGACTCTCACAAGCTCTCTTCTGACTTCCACACGTGCATCATGACATCCACATGTGCAGAGAGAGAGGGAGGGTGGATGGATAGATAGATAGATAGATAGATAGATAGATAGATAGATAGATAGATAGATAGATAGATAGATAGATAGATAGAAATATATAATTATTATTATAATAAATCTAACACATTCCAATTGTGGTTTGTCTAATTGAAGATACTTTCAAAGTTACAACATTTTAAAGACTTTACTAGCCAATAACTTTAGGAAGTTTTAAAGTGGTCATGTTTGTCAGCAGATAATACAGACCAAACAAAATTAAATTTAAAAAATATTTTATGTTTCCATTTGAAATGTCTGTGGTGCCTCCCAGAGTCATATCCATGATATCATCTATGGTAGTTTATTGTAATCAGCATGCAGTATGTACCAACTTGTACAGTCAAATGTAGACACAGTCTGTGGAGTACTGTGGAGTCAGAGGGTTGATACATGGAAGTAGGAGCCCTAGATACTTTTTAAGCTACCCTGGAAGATGCAGAATGATGGAAATAACTCAGTAATATCTTCATGACTCATATGGTATAAATCAATAATTAGGAAGAATAGACTAGAATAGGAAATGGGCAAGTGTAACTATATTCTTTACAAATCCAAACCCGAGGCCCACCTCCTGTGAGCTGTGGAGTATGGCTGTGGAGTATGGCTGTGCTGAGTCTATTCCACACGTGTCGTTTGTAGGAGTGTAAGCATGAGTCCTGTACCGGGCCTGCCTCAGCTCATTTCATTTTAATTACATAAAATTTAGTCATTTTAATGTGGCTATAGCTACCTCATTACACAGTGCCARTCTAGAGGTCTTATGACCAAATGGTGAGACAATAAGAAAGACATGGGAAAACTGCTGGTTTTGAAGACAGTATTTTCTCACTAGAGAAGCAGTTTGTGCTACCACTACCCAAAGATCACCTTTCTTTTTTCTGTTGTTTCAAAGTAGYGAAAGAACAGTGCTTCTCACTGTCAAATTGCCTTCCAGACTTAAAGAGGTTCAACCAGTGAGAACAGTTCCAAAAATTCTTTATTCTTGTATTGGCTTGGAGGAGTAAGAATTACATGAATGAAGATTCTTTACTGGGAGGCTTGAAAGCTGTGCTCCTCAGCAGACGCCTGTGGAGATAGAAATGGCACAGATCTGCTCTAACCCAGATGGGAGCGCCTAAGCAGGCATGACTCAGCACTTGAAGATGGCTAGTGTAGCAAGGCATTTAAATTCTTAATTTTATTCTTAATTCTTAATTACACGAAGCTTAAACATTTTAATATGGCTGTTATACTGTTACACTGTCTAAAGATCTTAGGGCTGAATTGTAAGAATCTCAGTGCAGTGAGCACATTAGACAGCAGATGTTTCTCGGCTCTCTCACAGACTCTTTTCCTGTTCTCTTTCCTATTTGAACTTGTTTTGTTAGTTGGTAAGTATGGCATCTGAACTTGCGGGCACTGGCTATTGTGCAGCATCACCACCCTAACTCATTGCATGCCAGTTGTGTTCATAATAGAAACCTGGTTGTTCTCTGTTGCTCGGGTAACTAGCGCCTGCAGCCTCCCTCACGTCTGTCTCTGTCTGCTCTTTTGTTCTCCACTGCTCGCTGCTGCATTTCTTCCTTCACAGCAGAAAGGCATGCACTGCTAGTTCTGTTCTTCCAAAGCTCCGCTAGAGACACTGCCCTCAAGGTAACAGCCCTGGGAGGAAAGACCTCTCCTCACAGCAGCACCTACTCGGAACCAGGAAGCTCAGCTACTGCTCCTCATTGGTTTTTCCAACCCTTGTGCCAGGTTTCCCTAAAGGAATTGTGGACTTTTAGTCTCTGATTCGTCTACTCTACATTACTGTGACCCAACTTAGATTATTGCGAAGAGTAAACATAAACAAAAATATTTCCTGCTTTATTTAATAGGCCAGCTTCACCTCGGTTAGAGAAATGTTAGAGAAGATACTTTGGGCAGGGGCCATACACTGGTCTGAGTGACAAGTTAGTTTCCATTAGAAATGTGTATTTGTCCCTAAATATAATTGTACCATTTAGTCTTTAAAAGTACTTTGAAGAATTCTATCTTAAGATATCTCAGTAGGATCTATACAAGGAGTACATTTTTTTCTTTTAGAAATATGTATACCTTCAGTTTAAGCCCAAATATTTCATTACATAGAAACACCAGCATAATTATTACTAAGCCCAAAGTTTCCATTATGCTCTGGAAGAACTGCCCTGTAAGTGAAGTTCCTATTTTGAATGTGTTTTGCCTAGTTTAAAATTCTGTATCTACTAATTCTACTACTAGCTATAAATGTCTAAGCTCATGAACACAAAAGCAGATGTCTAAAGACATTTTCTGAAGTCGGTTTGTTTCTTTCTAGCTTTCAAATGAAAATTCCTATATTTTTCCCTCTCCCAAGAATTTGTCTCCTCCTTCTGTAACCTACTTAAGCACATAGCATGGTCTCCTACGGGCCTTCCTTTTGGAGCCTGTGTAGTAGTGTCAGTGATAAGGCTGCTCTTCCTCTCACTTCTTTKCCCTTCCCGCATGCCAGTGGTGCTCTGGAATCCTGTCCTTTTCAGGTCCAGTTGCTTTTCCAGGACACTATGAGTGGGTGCTTTCTTTAATATGATGGCATGAGTCACCATATCACAGGGTTTTAGTAAGCTTTGGGGAACAGCAAGTCTGGGACTTAATTTTTCTTACCTCTAAAGTTCTTACAAAGGGTTGGGATCCTGCTTCAGATTAGCAGCAGAAAGGTTGTTATGGTATGAGAAGCTGAAGAACACTAATGTGCTCACTCTTTCCTGCAGGATCCTACCCAGAGGCCCTACCCAGTGACGCTCCCACAGCAGCACAGGGAGATGGGGCTGACCTGGCCTCTCCCATGTCTCCTCGAACTAGCAAAAGCCGCATGTCCATGAAACTGCGTCGGTCCTCTGGCTCAGCCAATAAATCCTAAGGAGACAAATGGCCTGCCAGTGATGAGCAGTAGCCACCCTGACCAGCAGGAGCGTTAACTCTTTCAGGCCTCACGTGTTTGCCATAACACTCACGCTCCTTCTGTGCATCTATTTGAGAAAACACTGGACTTAAAAGTATAATTTTTATTTTAAATTTGGACTATTTATTTTAGTCAGTTTTTTTCCACACTCCAAGCTGCCATATTTCGAGGGTTAAGTTTTATTCCATACTTCATGTTCCTAAATAATCATGTCTAAGTGGTGTTACCTTCAAATTCATGATGAATGTTGAGCCAGAATATAATCGGACAGATWGTGTTGTGTTTGTTATTTATTGTGCCTCATTACAACTTTATGATTCAATAAATACATAGTTTTTACTAATTTTTTTGGTGGTGCTGGGAATGGAAGCCAGCATCCCACGCATGCCAGGCAAGCACACGATCCTCCCCAGCCAGTGCTGCGGATGTAAATTAACGAAGCATTTATAAAGCTCGAGCAAAGCCGCACGTCTGCGTGTTACATAGGCTGCGTCCAGCGTGCTTGTGTTACAACAGAAACTCTAACGGCAGTATAGCAGCTCAGATTCCAAGTGAAATTACATGTGGTGACATTTTCTTCCCAAGTCAGTATCTCATTTCTCAGCAGTGCGAATGATGACACAGCATACTCGGTAACCAGGAAAACCACCACTGAACTTTGATTTCTGTTTAGCTTCCAAACAACTTTGTTCTGCTTTTTTAGGTGGCATCACTGTTAAATGCTATTCTGTTTTGAGGCTGTGGTCCTTTATTATTGACCAGTTTATCCTGGTGTGTCTGCGTACTTTCTTAAGTACCAAAAAAGAAGGTGATGGAGAAAAGGGTGGAAAACTTTTTTTTTTTGCTCAAATTATGTGTATTGTTAAAAAGCAATGGAACATGACCCACAAGTCTAAGTTAAATATAATATTTTAGTACTAAACTTGGCTGCAGGTGCAGGTTGGTATGTGCCCCACCTCCAGAAGTATTTCCTCTAGTAAATAAGCAGCCTCCTTTTGTTTAACATGGGCATCTCCTAAGGAAATGTAGCATGATTGATTGATACCAACTGCATGTGTAAATATATCATCCCAACAAACCACAGAATATAAATTATGTATCATTCATGTAGTGTCTACAGATTTGTAATGGGACAAAAAGATGACATGGTATTTAATAAAGCAAAATAAAAATATTCTTCACACTTCCTGTCCATGATCATATTCTCTTGTGTATTTTCAGACACTGGGAGCTGTAACATACCCCTGTGGTATCTTAGCTGTTCATGAACAGTAACGAAATGTGTTCAGCATGGGAGCACGTTTCTCGGGCCACCGCCAGTGCGAGCGCGCGCTAAGGACCAAAATCAGTGTGGCCATCTCGTGGCCTTTGACTTTTTATATCTTCAGTGTTTTTAAATATATTTTCAGGAATAGAACTTTCTACCAAATTTTTCTAAGCAAGTATTTAGAGTTCCTGTGCACTTTTTTATGAAAATTAATGCTTATAAATAAAAACAATCAAATAAAAACAAATCAAATCCCAATCCTGTGGGGATATGATTAAACACTGTAGAGCGTTTTCCCGCAGCCAACAGGAGGAATTTTTCAAAGGAAAAATCAAATTTAACTCCTTACATTTTTCTGTTGGATTGATAACTGGTAACAAGATGGAGAGAAAATGCTGACTTGAAACAGTGAAACTAATTAGCACCACTTACTTAATTTCTGTCATCTCCAGGTAACACTGTTGAGTAGACTTAAAAAAAAACTTGTTCTGTTCTCTGTTGCATTCATTGTGGGGTGTTCAGCAAAGTTAAAAAAAGTAGTTCATATTCTCTCTTGCATGGAGCCGCTGGAGTCTGCAGCTAGACTTCAAAGGAGGAATTCCCATTTCAGCACTATTATATTCATTTGCAAGATATAATATCTCCTCCCTTTGTATTCTGTCAGAATAGGACCCTCGAAATCTAAAGGAAAATACTGGGGAGGGAAGAAATGTGTCTTTAAAAATGCACTGTATTCAACCATTTCTTAAGACAATGAAACAAGCCTACTCTACATACGTGTATCTGGCGGAACCAGTCTTACAAATCTGTTTGTCAAGGAGCACTCTGCCAGGGCCCCAGACTCCGGCTACTGAGGGAGTAGTTACAGAATACACACTGAATATGATTTACAAAAAGAAATTCAAAAGTTACTCCTCAAAAGAAAATACAAAATATTGAGTAAATTGCCATTCAGTTCATGGTGGATTGCAGGTGTTAACATCTCCCTTAGGTCGAACAGTTTATGATGCAGTATGCAGCAGATTTACTGCATAACCATCACATCATTTAAGTGAAACCTTGCTGTAAAAGCGTTCACACTTTAGGAATGAGTATTGTATTTTTTAAAAATTATGTAAATAAAAATTTTAARTAGCTCCTCCTAATGCAGCGCATAGAATAGTGAACTTGAGAGGGCACACCAACGCCTTCTCATTAAGCAACACCTTCCCTGCCTCCAAAGCCTTAAAAGAAGGGACTAATACATTCAATTAAGGAAAGAAAGTTCCAGGGACATTATCACACCAGACAGCAACATTCTCAGATTTCCTGTCCATTTACGCGGGTCTGAGTCTTCCTTCCTTCAGGTTTGACATCAGTCACAAAGCTTGATTCACAGAATATACCAGGAGGAAAAAAATCTGACCCTATTGAGACAGAAACGAYGAAAGTGCCTGTGGTGGCAAAAGGAAAACCGTTGGTGACGACCACTTTAGGTAGAACCTTGTGTAGACAGACTTGCAGGCGTTCACTGCGGATTTTCCATAGGAACTACAAACCCAAGAGGGATCCAGTGGGGCCTCCAGCGTTTTAAGGAAGGGGAAATCCTGTTTTAGTGTAAATGAGGATTTGAGCTGTCAGCGTTGACCGTGAATTTTTATGCCAAATACATACCTGCTTGGGGGGGGGGGGTTACATCTTGTTGCCCTCTCCTCGGGCAGATCATGACTGAAAGAGTTTTAAGAGGGAAGGCATGGGAAGGAAACTGGAAATTGCAACATGAAGAAAGCCCCACAGGAGTTCCCGTATTGTTTTCTCCATGCCATTCTCGACATTCTCGTGCAAATCTCGACAGGCCTCGGTCCTCAACAGCCAGGCCTCAGTGGCATCTGCAGCAGCAGCACTTGCCGGCTTTCGGAGGGGTGGCACTTATTGATGTGCCGCGTCAAGCCGGGGGAGCTAAAAAAAGTGGACGGGCAGTACTTGCAGGAGAAAATCTGCTGAGCGCTACCATCGGGTGCCCCTCCGGGGCCCGCTTCCGAAGGAGCCCCGACCAAGGCGGGCAGTAGCAGCTCCTCGCGGACAGCGTGCCATAGCCGGTGCTTCTCTCGGATATCCGCGGACGGAAAGTGCGCCCCGCAAAGCGGGCACGCAAAGGTAAGTGGAGCCGTGCGCTCCGAGCCAAAACCCGGGGTTGGTGCACGGGCTGAGCCGGTCTCATGGGTGCCCAGGTGCTTGCGCAGATAGGCTTGGCGACGGAACTTTTTGTGACAATACGGGCACACGAAGACCTCGGTTGTCGCTCCTGAGCTGGCACCGCTCGGCCCGGGCCCGTGACGCCCTAGAATCACCTCGGGGTACGGAGCCTGGGGTCGCGCGGCCTCCGGGTGCACTAGAGGCTGTAGGCCGGAGCGCGCGGCGCTGTCCCGGTGCTGACCGTCCCCGGAGCTGTCCGGAGCCTGCGGGTGCTGATCGTCGGTCCGCTGCACGCGGCCGTTCTCCTTGCCCGCCGCCAGGGAAGGATCCGGAGGGGTCAGAGGCGCGTGGAGAGGTTTACTCGCGGCGCAGGCAGGCGTGGGACGTGGCTTGTGCCAGCGGCGGTGGGAGGCGAGGTTCGCGGGGCAGCTGAAGACCTTGTCGCACTCTGGACAGCGGTACTCGACGCGCACGATGCGGGAGCAGCGGTGCTGAGCCAGAGCGAAGGGGTCCGCATACTGTTGCTTGCACAGCTGACAGATGAACTCCCCCAACGGTGTGCGGACGCCGCCCAGAGCCCGTGCCGGCGCCCCGGGCTCCTCCTCTTTGATCTTCAGACCCAGCACCGGGGACGTGGTCACTTCATCTGCGAAGCTCAGCCTCCTCACCGCCTTAGGTTTCCTGACGGCTGCGGGCGCTGAGACGCAGCCTGGGACTCCCTTACCGCGGCGCTGGAGGCCATGCGGGGCGGGCACGGGGACCGGGACCGGGACAGATACAGGGACCCGCGGCGGCACCAACTGCTCCCCCGAGGTCGCGGCCGCGGGCGCCGCGGAGCAGAAGGCGGTGGCGCTGGGGAAGGACTCTGCGGAGACCGGCGAGCGCAGGCAGCGCTCCAGAAACGCGCGGCGCAGCTCGGGGCCCGCCGGCCTCGCGGGGCTGGGGTCGGGGCCGTCGCCGCCACCCGCGCCCCACTCGGCGCCGTCCTGCGTGGGTGCTAGGCAGGAGGACCCCAACAGCCCTCGACCGGGCTCCCCCGGCGAGGGTTGCGCCGCGAGGGGACCCGGAGGAGGGAAAAGCGGTTCGACCGGGCGCGCGCGGTAGGAGCTGCCCGAGCGCTTGGTTCGCTTCACCAGGAAGCCCCTCGGCATGGTGGCTCCGGTGCCCGGGCGAGCCCCGGAGCTAGGAGGGCTGGACCGAGCCGGGCATGTGGCCGCCGGCTTTATAGCTGAGACGCCGGACCGGGTCGGGGCCGGGCCCCTCGGGCTGCGCCGGCCAATCAGGAGTAGGAGCGGGTCCCGGGGCGGGGCCTCCGCCCGGCCGGGCACCCGGCAGAGACGCGGGAAGACGAGCGGGCACGAAGGGGCTTGGGGCGCCCAGTGCAGCCTCCGGGGACCTCGCGCTGGGAAGCCAGGAGCCACCAGCCTGCCACGCGCCGGGAGCCGACAGGGTCTGCACCTGGGCGTCGCGCTGAAAGGCTCGGCCACCTCGGGAGGACAGTGGAGGGACGGCAGCCGCGACAGGGCGGGAATCCGCGCGGGAACGGGTTAACGTCCCTCTGCCAGTACTGAGCTGATGAGAAGCTGCGAGCGAACTGCAGGGCGGCTATATCCACCGCCCTGTGCCTACACTTGACGGCGGGAGCACGTCTGCCATCCAGTATCGATCGGGGCTGCGCGCTTCTGTGATACTATGAGAATTCATCTGGGGAGAAGAGCTCTCGGCGCCGCAGATCGTGCGTGCTGGCAAACCTCTGGAGCTCAGGACACCGCACGGTTCTGGCGCCGAGCTCTTGGCTGATAAGTGCCCCCTCCCCTGGGGAAGAGGAGCGGGGAGGAGAAGGGATCTAATTTTCGACTGTCCTCACATAAAGTGGTTTCTCTGTTCACACTTTCCACTTAAGCCACCCAGAGACATGACTTAATGCCTAACTGGCCTGTTTAGCATGGAGGAGATTGAGTGAGAAATGCTGGTGGAATCGGCATTACATCTGCTTCCCTGTACATGACAAGAGACACTCTGTAAAAGATGTGCAGTGCACCAACTCAACAGATTGTCCTCTGGGCCCCTTGTCACCAGCCGGGCACTTCATTGTTGTAGTAAAGAACCTGACGAGATTTGTAAGTTTGTAGTGCTAATATTCGACAGAGGTGCCATATCAGCCTTTATAACAAAACCCATGCAATGTGAGAAGAGGAAAGGGGAAGAACCGTCCTCAGGCCTCCTCGATGAACAGAACTGAAAGAAGATGCAGTTAAAGTGGAATGCAGGCTGAGTCCCATCATCAGGGACGCAGTTTTACATGGAGGGCAGCATTTAAGGAAAGGAACATGAAAGCCTTTTTATCTCTGGTTATGCATCCGGTTATGCTTAAGCACGCATGCGTGCGTGTACACACACACACACACACACACACACACACACACACACACACGCACGCACACCTGAAAACAAGTTTCACAAAATAATAACCAAATACGCTAGATTTTCTGGTTTCCTGTTCGGTCCTGCTCTACTTTAAGGACTGGATTAAGCCCAGCTGTTATGATGCTGTTCATTAACCAGTGTGGAGCCACAGGCAGTAAGTGTGAGATTTTACAATCCAAATCCCTATCCAGAGTCATTAAAACGCTAAGGTGCTAAGTAGGTTGATAAACTCAGTTTCCCAAGCTGGTCATTTCTGACATGTCAGTTACCTGGGGCCAGACTTCTCACTCAAATTCTCATGCTGCCCCTTGCCCAGGAGGCTTTTTCCTTGAAGCAAAGATTATTGGTTCATGTTTCCACCAGATCCAGTACTGCCCCCCGACCCGCTTCAATAACAACTTTCCTGGAAAACAATATGACAGAGTACATCTGGATTTTTCTTTCAATTCTTAATCTACAACTTTCTAGAAAATATTGATAAAGGAAACTCTTTGCCACAATAGTATTGGTGGTTGTAAGTAAGCTGAGATTACGTCGAGGAAACCATCCCTACTAAAGATGATGAGTTAGTCATCAGCATTAGACGTAACTCCAGGGATGAAGGAATGAAGAGCATGCAACAGCGGAAGGAAACGGTGTGGGAACGTTGGGAAGTTCATCTACTTCATAAGAATTTTAATAGTTTTTGCTGGTTGGAGTTTTTAGGTCTTTTAAGTACCCTGCAAAAAGTATACATGACTGGTGATCAGAAAAAAATAAATAAAAAGAATATGTCACACACAAAAGGCTAAAGTTAAATGTGGCAGCTTTCCCTAAGATAGCCCAACATCAAACAGAGACTTGTATGATTACGGACATTCTCCAGATCCCTGCCAGGTGACCTGACCCTGCCAGCTGGAAGTCACTCCTTCAGTTGGAAAACAGGAAGACTTTAAAATGCTGGTAACAGCTAGGACTCAGGGCACACCTCCTATGGGTTATCCCAGAAGATTCTTCAGGGTGCCAGCAATCCGTTCTCTTCTCTCACTAAGACACAAGGATAAAGAGGACGAGACCCAGAGAGTGTGTAAGGTCTTGGTGTCACCCACTCCGTTCTCACCCCCGGACTGTGGTGTCCGGACACGTTCCCTCTCTGCTCCGTTACACTTCGGTAAAAATTCAGGAATGCTGAATCATCTCTCAAGATTTAATGCTCTAGTTGTGGGATGAAATTGATTTAAATTTGGAAACTTTGAACAAAAGGGGCGGGGGGCATGACAAGAGAAAGGAGACCACTTTAAGGGTCTCCTTTAAGGGATAACGGGAGGAACAGGAGAGGGTGTGAGACAAACACCCGCTCGCTGTACGGGATAGTGCTCACCAGTCTGACACAAACTAGAGTCACCTGGTGTCTTAGTTAAGTCACTTAGTGTTGCTGTGAAGAGACGCCACAACCAAGGCAATTCTTATAAAGGAAAACAATTAATGGGGCTGGCTTAGGATTTCAGAGGTTCAGTCTGTTATCACCAAGGCAGGAAGCATGGCGGCATCCAGGCAGACATGGTGCTGGAGAGGGAGCTGGGAGCTCTCTATCCGAATCTGCAGGCAGCAGAAGGGGACTGTCTTCTATACTGGGCAAAACCTGAGCATAGAAGACCTCAAAGTCCACCCCCAGAGATACACACTTCCTCCCAGGCCACACCTACTCCAACTAAGCCACATCTCCTAATAGTGCCCCTCCCCATGGGCCACGCATTCAAACGCACGAATCTATAGGGGCCATCCCTAGCCAAACCACCACATCTAGAAACCAGGAAACGTTTTCATAGGCTTATGGGCATCTCTACGGGGCATTTCTTGATTAATGACAGATGTAGGAGCAGCCAGGCTCTGTGGGCAGTGCCGTTCGTAGGAAGRCGGGCCCGAGCTGTATAAGAAAGCAAACCGACCAAGCTGAAGGGACCAAGCCACCAAGCATTCTTCTGTGTCCTCTGCTTTAGTTTCTGCCACCAGGTCCCTGCTTCCCTCCGTGGTGTTCTATAACTTGTAAGATTAAATAACCCACTTTCTCCCTAGGTTTCATCTAGTCGTGGTATTTATCAAAGCAATGGAAAGCAAGTTAGGACACGCTATATATGTACATGGAAATGTCATCGTGAAACTCATTTTCTGTACAAATAATATACCATGTTCATGGGAAAATGACTTTCAAAATTTGGTGAAAATATTTTGGAAGAAAGAAAATCCTTCTTGTCCCCAAAGTCTCATAGTATATATGAGAAAGACTCGGTCGCTGGTCTACTTTTTTTTAATTTTATTTAATCTTTTTTTTTTTTTTTTACACTCCAGATTTTATTCCCCTCCTGGTCTACCGTCCAACTATTACACATCCCATATCTCCTCCTCTCCCCACCAACTCCATGAGGATGTCCCCACCTCACACTCCACCAGACCTCTCCACTCCAGTCTCTTGAGGGTTAGGTGCAGCTTCTCTGACTGAACCCAGCCCCACAAGTCCTCTACTGTCTATGTTGGGGGCCTTGTATCAGCTGGTGTATGCTGCCTGGTTGGTGGTCCAGTGTCTGAGAGATCTCAGGGGTCCAAGTTAATTGAGACTGCTGGTCCTCCTAAGGGTGGCCCTCCTCCTCCTCAGCTTCTTCCAACGTTTCCCTAATTCAACCACAGGGGTCACCAGTTTCTGCCCATTGGTTGGGTGTAAATATCTGCATCTGACTTTTTCAGCTGCTTGTTGGGTCTTTCAGAGGGCAGCCATGATAGGTCCCATTTTTGTGAGCACTCCATAGCCTCAGTAGTAGTGTCAGGCCTCGGGGCCTCCCCTTGAGCTGGATCCCATTTTGGGCCTGTCACTGGTCTACTTTTTAACCCCTTGACTATCTGGGGGATTTTGTCTTTGGATTTTTGTCAGGAACAGCTTTATTTYTTCTGTTTCCTGCCCCATCACTTCTGCCTACAAACGTTCCTGTAAAATCTAACATCATTTGTCACTGTTACAATCCATGGATCTTAAGAACTTGGAAGTCAGCCATGCCTCCAGAGTCTGAAAGTGAACTACTAATATTTTCCCTAAACGTAATCCTGTCTAGGTTTCCTCATTTTAACAAACGGTACCTACACCAGACCCCGAAATCCTTCCGCTCAAGCTAAGCCCATACTCAGTCCATTAGCAATTCTTGTCGTTTCTATTTTCAAACTGCCTCCTAACTCTGAATCCTTCTCAAATCTCCATCATTACCTCTGCCTCCACCTCTCTCCCATTCGCTCCACTTAGCAATGAAAGGAACCCGACTGTTTTGCTCTTTTGCTCAGAAACGTCAGATGACTCCCACCTTTAGAGTAAAATCCAAAGACATCAATTCACCTACGAATGTGTCTGGCATCTATGTAACTAGTTGGTTGGTTCCTGGTTGGTTGGTTGGTTCCTGGTTGGTTGGTTCCTGGTTGGTTGATTGGTTGGTTGGTTCCTGGTTGGTTGGTTCCTGGTTGGTTGGTTGGTTCCTGGTTGGTTGGTTACTGGTTGGTTGGTTGGTTGGTTACTGGTTGGTTGGTTGGTTGGTTACTGGTTGGTTGGCTAGTTGGTTTCCCTCGATGCTGGAGATTTAACAGGGACTATCACATGCTATACAAATACTTTACCACTGAGCCAAGTCCCTAGCCCCGCATTTCCCGCCCCACTACTCCTCTTCCCTCTGTTCCATCCACACTTCTTAGTTTCCTCAGATGTGACAAGCACTCTCCTACCGTAAAGGCTGTTTTCTTCTGCTAGATCTGTGCTTCTTAAACTTCCTGACACTTCAAGTTGTGGTGACCCCAACCATAAAGTTATTTTAGTTGCTACTTCTTAACTGTAGTTTTTCTAATTATCAANTTCTGTTTCCTGCCCCATCACTTCTGCCTACAAACGTTCCTGTAAAATCTAACATCATTTGTCACTGTTACAATCCATGGATCTTAAGAACTTGGAAGTCAGCCATGCCTCCAGAGTCTGAAAGTGAACTACTAATATTTTCCCTAAACGTAATCCTGTCTAGGTTTCCTCATTTTAACAAACGGTACCTACACCAGACCCCGAAATCCTTCCGCTCAAGCTAAGCCCATACTCAGTCCATTAGCAATTCTTGTCGTTTCTATTTTCAAACTGCCTCCTAACTCTGAATCCTTCTCAAATCTCCATCATTACCTCTGCCTCCACCTCTCTCCCATTCGCTCCACTTAGCAATGAAAGGAACCCGACTGTTTTGCTCTTTTGCTCAGAAACGTCAGATGACTCCCACCTTTAGAGTAAAATCCAAAGACATCAATTCACCTACGAATGTGTCTGGCATCTATGTAACTAGTTGGTTGGTTCCTGGTTGGTTGGTTGGTTCCTGGTTGGTTGGTTCCTGGTTGGTTGATTGGTTGGTTGGTTCCTGGTTGGTTGGTTCCTGGTTGGTTGGTTGGTTCCTGGTTGGTTGGTTACTGGTTGGTTGGTTGGTTGGTTACTGGTTGGTTGGTTGGTTGGTTACTGGTTGGTTGGCTAGTTGGTTTCCCTCGATGCTGGAGATTTAACAGGGACTATCACATGCTATACAAATACTTTACCACTGAGCCAAGTCCCTAGCCCCGCATTTCCCGCCCCACTACTCCTCTTCCCTCTGTTCCATCCACACTTCTTAGTTTCCTCAGATGTGACAAGCACTCTCCTACCGTAAAGGCTGTTTTCTTCTGCTAGATCTGTGCTTCTTAAACTTCCTGACACTTCAAGTTGTGGTGACCCCAACCATAAAGTTATTTTAGTTGCTACTTCTTAACTGTAGTTTTTCTAATTATCAAYCATGATGTACATATCTTTGTTTTATGATGGTCTTAGACAACCTCCATAAACCCTTAAGACTCCCAAAGAGTCACAACCCACAAAGTGAGAACTACCATGCGTGATGCTCACGGCTTGTTCCGTTACTCAGCTCAGGTTCAGGGCTAGACTCAAAGGATGCCACCTCATACCTTTCCTGACAGCCCTAGGAAAGCTAGTGATTCTCTGCGCTGGAGAGATGGCAGGCATGTGTGCGCATGTGTATGGAGGTCAGAGGTTGTCTTCTTGGCTGCTTTTCACCTTATTCCTAAAGCAGTCTCTGACTGGGGCCAGAGCTTCCCGGCTTGTCTAGTCTGGTTAGCCGTCTTGCTGCTGAGATCCTGTCTCTGCTTCCAGAGAGCCACCACCCACCACCCACCCACCCAGCTTTTATGTGGGTGATGGTGATCCCAACTCTGCTCCTCACGCTTCTACGGCAAGTGTGAGATGCTCTGGGCAATCTCCCAACCCCCCCCCCCCCGTAGCTTTTCTTTTAATCTGGTGTACTGATAATGGGTTTTCTAGCAACATTTTCATGCAGGTATATCATTACACGTCATTTTTATCCTGTCACGCCCTCCTCATCCCCCTAACTCCTCTGGCTGCCCTGCTCCCATTCCACAAATCTTCATCTGAGAAGGTGAGTCTGAGGGCTGTGTCAGAGCAAAGCTGTGGGCTGGGAAGACGATGTGGAGACATGGAAAGGAAGAGAGACTGTGAGGCAAGTAGCCCAAGCCATGTACATGATAAAGGGAATGTGAGTGTAATCATCGCAGTGCTAGACAGAGTTTAAACAATTGATTGGCAACTATGTAATTAGGCTTATCTAAGTGTTCTCCCTGYGTTAAGCAGTAAAATAGATGCGCACATTCCAAAGCCTTGAGAGTAGAGAGAATGTACCACTCGATGTCCCTTCGCCGTGAACGAATGACTGCCTCTCGAAGTCGGGATTCGTTTAGAGAGCTCCATGGACGTCCTGAGAACAGTGAGCCTGGACTCAAAGGAAAGGGTTTCCAGCGGCTTGTCATGTAGGAGAGGCTTTTTAGTTGCCAGTGGGCAGGGCACATGCTGGGTCAATTCCTCAGCCATCCTCACACTCCAGAGCACAGTCCTCCCTCCCAAGACAGCTCACACACTTACTGTGCCCAGTGTGTCGCACTCCTACATCACAGATACTTAAGCCTTTGTCCGTCGTATAAAGACAGCTCCCAAATATCGTTTCAGAGTCTCCTGTAAGCACACTTCCCTCCTTCCTTCCAGTCTCAAAGGGATAAGTACTTTCTGAAATGGATTCACTGCAGAAGAAAAAAATGCAGGTTTGACTCCTTCACTGACATTTACTGGAAAACTTAAAAGTGTGTTTCTCCTTGGCTCTCAATTAGAGGAAGCAATATGTGTGGAGTGTGAATTTAATAAGATGAACTAGAATCCTCTGCAGGGCTGGCTCTCAGACTCACACTTGTCTTAAAAATGCAAATCTCTATCTGTAAGCTCACCTGGGTGGAAACGATCCAGCCCACTCTCTGTTATACAAATAWTATGTGTGCACTTGTTCCAGACAAGTGTCTTGGACCCCTGCGAAAGCATTGCCTGGCTGGGGACTAGTCAGTCTTTATATATATACATATATATGTATAATATATTACACATTAGACTTAATATCCAATACATGTGCTTAAAAAGAATATGCACTTTGTAACTGAACATGCCAAGACTACATATGTGGACCTATATGCTCTCCCGACATGGCAGGTTACATATTTTTCTCTTTGTTCTCTCAACTTCTACTG
>BDUI01000861.1:54703-85019 GCA_002335545.1 Apodemus speciosus
TTCCAACACGAGACATTTTTGCTTCTAAAACATTCACTGTTGCTCATTACTTTGATGTTCTTAGGAATAGGATCGAAAAGCTCTCATCTGGAGGGAATACCCATTGCGGGGCTACGTGGTTGCTATCGGTCTTGTACACGTGCTTGACTGGGTATCACTGTGAAAGGATGGGGTGCCTAGGGCAMGTAGGCCTTTCTGCCAGGGAGGTTCTTCTATTTCCCCTTTTACCACAGCAGTGGATATTCTTTTAGAACACTGGGTAGCCATGGCTGTTTGCTGCCCAGCTATGTGTTTGGACTATCGTACTTGTTGGATCCCATCTTTTTTTTGGGGGGGGGGGTGAATCTGAAACCGTAGGTTTGAGGATGGTCAGATTCTCCTGCCTGAGTTAGGCATTTTGCCCAGAGAGCATTGCTGTGCAGGAAGACCTTGTGCCATGYATTGTTTTGTTTTGTTTTGTTTTTTTCCCCCAGAAGGGCAGTGATTGCTCTTAATTTGCTGAGCTATCTCTTCAGCTCCCAGACTGAATTTTTTAAAGAGAACAATTTTCAAAGCAAGTATAAAGTCACAAGTGAGCAGTGGTCTTAGCCTTGGCTTTACATCAGAATAAATGTGTAGCTTTAAAATATTCTGATAAATTCTTTTTTAACCCTCTCACTCAGAAAGCCTTATTTTTATGTGATCTCAGACATGCCCAATCATTGGCATTTTTAAAGGGTCCTGAACTGATCCTAACATGTAACCTGGCAGGACTCAGGCAAAGTGGAACTGGTGTGCATTTAGGTGCTCTACAACTGCTGGCCAAGTTCTTAATTTTTCCAACCATGGAGTCCATGTTTTCATACAGTATTAAGGGTTATAAATTATGGAGCCAGTTCAAAAGCTAGGATCTAGAGCCACTAGACTAGAATAATATCCCCACCGTAGAAGAAAGTTCATGCCTGCCAGCTGATGGGTCTCGGAGGAGCAAGTTGTCAATCAAATGAAGCACCGATAGTCTGGACATGTTGGACAATGCCTCTGAGATGTTACATCTTGCGGCAGGATTTTATTTTTCCTTTTCAAGAGACCTTGAAATTCTGCTCCTGAGAGAGTTCTTAACCTTGCTATGCCAGTTCTGCTTGAGAAAAGTCCACGCTTGTTCTACTAGGCACAGTGCCAAGGACCTGGCACTAGACAAGTCTTTCAGTGCAGGCCCCTCCGTTTCCATGTGGATGTTGACAGGCGGACGTGCAGCTGTTGCCCCTACTCTCCTACTTTTTCTAKAACCTTGTTCCACCAGAGTTTTACTCCGAATTTCTGGAGGTTTTGCACTACCCTTTCCTTCCAGCACCTTTTCTTTTTCTAAAAATAACTCGTCTCAAAGTACTACTCCTTTCCAAAAAGCTGTCGAGGACAGCCAGTACTTGATCCTCATTGCCTCCCTGCCCTCABGACCCTTCCCCAACTCTACAGCTGATTGTTCCTTCTGCAGATCCCCAAGAGGTCTTTCTGCCAATGGCTGACACTGCTTTCTCCCATCCTCAGAGGAGCCTGGCAGCATCCAGCAACTGTTGGCTCCCCGTTAAAAATAGAACCTTACCATTCCCACCTAGACTTCAGGTCTACCCATCAGAATTTCCTGGGGAGAAGGCCTTATTACTATATTAAAAATCAATTCCATTGATTCTTATACACGTGAATGCTTAAGACCAGTGCTTTGTCGATATTTATTGAGTGTATCCGATCTTAACACTTGAAAAGCTCATGTCRCCTTTAGTTTTCACATCGGATGTTTGCTTTATATCTAAGTTACACATCACTGAGAGACTGTTGAGAATAGTGATTTTGAGCACGAGTCCTGTGACCACTCCATCTGTTTTCACCTGCTGTTTTAGCCTCTTCCAATGGGAAAATAGTGACTGTCTCACAGGGTTGAAGGTAGACTTTGATAAGTTAACATTTATAAAGCATCCTGAACACTGCCTATACCTAGTAAGTATTCCAAAGGGTGCCTGTAAGATTATATAGGTTTACAGTTTTTATATCCATATAAAATCTTTATCCTCTCCTAAGCTACTATTAATGTAATTGACCAAGGACCTTCAAATATTTGTCAGCTCTCAGTGGTTAATTGGTTCTGATGAGTTGCTTAAAACCATCATCTTTCCCCTCTGCATTTAAAGCTATCATTTTCAATCTGTGTTTCCTCAGGTGTGTCAGTTCACCTGAAGAATGCATTGGCTATCCATCAGCAATGATTCCCTACAGCAATGGTTTTTACCCTGTACTCCTCAGTTAACTCAACCTATGAGTCTTCTATGATATAACTTCTAATCTGGTAGTGTTGACTCAATTATAATATGCCAAGAAAAAGAAAGCATCCAAAGCTAGAGAAGGAATGAGACTACCAAAGTCATAGAGAACTGTCTGTCAATACTTTTCTAAACCTCATAAGCCTTTGGAAATATATCAGGCTTGGGACTCAATATTACCAACTGGGGATGAAACCAGTTTCTTGAGAGACAAGCCTTTGTATTTGATGAACTCTGTGCAACTTACTCAGATAAAGAGGCTCAAATATATGGCAAGAGAACAGCCTGCTAAAGGCCAAGAGGGAGATGGCTGATGAACCAGATGATTTAATGGGCCATCTCCCCTGTAGTTAATTTCCCCAGATCTCTTGTGCTATATTGATTTTGCAAATAGCTATTGTCACATCTGCCCCTTCAACTCATGGGAACTAGTGGGTTTTAAAAAACTGAATTGGGTGGGGGAATGCAGATTAATCAATATCAAGATTTATTGACTTGGGACATTTATATTAACAGTAGCAAAGTTGGGAATCATTTGAACCTTTGTGATACTTGATGAAGCAGCACGGTTGAGTGTCTAAAGTGTGCTTTGAAACTGTTACCTTTTGTGGATGTGATATTGGCTCTCACCTCCACTTCCTGGAATAGCTGCCTTTATTTGTGAAGCTAGTAGGACTGATGATATGGTAGCAATCATATCAAGGTACTTTTCAAATGCCAAGTGATAATCATAAGAAGAGCCTCAAGTTTCCGCTTGTTCATGACAGTTTCTTTTCCTTCTGTTTTCTCCCTTTAAAACACTTGTAACTTTCAGGTTATGTCTTTGACAGTTTTATTTTTAGAGGCAGGAATTCTGTTCTTTGTGCAAAATATGCCTACTGCTTTTAAAAAGTCAACAACTACTTTGTTTAATTGAATAATTAATGTCTCTCTCTTTTTTTTTTTTTAACCAAGAAAGGGTTGTGTTCTTCTTTTTCAAGGGCATAAATGAGAACACTTCCAATATAACCTGCTCTTAACAGGGGCACTCCTTTTATCATTGTGCTCGAGGGGGCATTATTATTAAGAAGAAAATCATTTTGAGCTGTCTAGTCCAGTGAGAGAGATGTGTTTATAATCGGCTGCCTATGGTATCTTTTAAAATGATCTTATGAAAAGTTTGGATGCGGCAGAAGCAATTATAACTTTGCTCTAGAGATGTAGTTTGTAGGTATAATGTAGTTGTTAACTCACTGTTTTTCCTAAGACCCTCTACAATGAAAAGGTGCTACATTGATCTGAGGCACTGTTGTGTAGGGGTAGTGAAGCCTGCCTCTTCTTTCTTCAAGGGCAGATTTCAGCAGAATGAGAGTTATGGAGAGTCAACTCGCTTAGGCAAGGCCTGAGTTCCCAGCTGTTGCTTCAGGACAGGTAGATGATTTCTAAAGATCTCCACTAATAAGAGGAGAGTTATGTTTGTTGGTAAACATGTGACAGCTTTCTGCCAAATCTGTCAAGAATCATCTGTCATGTATCTGATTTTCCTGGTTGCCCTCTTCCTACTCTCTTCATTTAGGACATCCTTGAAGCAGTGAGGTCATTCTTGTTGTAAGCTGCCAGCTGCCTACTTGCTGCCCTCCCCCCAGCCTGGCTGGGATTTGCTCCTTTGTTTTTATTGCTCATCATCTGTGACTTCTTGGCAGGGTCAGATAGGAAGTGAGCATCCTCTCTGCATGACCCACTCTGCATGACCCACAAAGCACTCCTCTAACCTCTGATGTTGAAAGATGAGTGCCAAGCCTGATTCTTAAGCACTTAGCAAATGTTAGCTTTGTCTTCTCTATCTGCAGTTTCTGTTTTCTTTAAAAAGATGGGCTAAGTAAGGACAGGAAAAGTGAATGATAATGATGGCGAAGAGGATAATGATTTATCGAGAATCTATCTATTATGTTTTTTTTTCAGACATAGTTGCTATTTCATTAAATCCCGGAAAATGTGACCTCATGCTCCCATTATAATATCTCTATTTTATTGATGGTAAAAATGAGTGAAAGAAAGGGTTGATTGTCACTTAGATAGCAAGTCACAATGTCAGAGCCTTTCCTTGAAGTCAACGTTGACTCTGAAGTCACTACAATACAGCACCCCAATCCTGACTGTGTGGCCCTTGGCTGGGAACTCTCTGCCTGGTTGGAGAGTCTGTGGAGAATTTGAGTCACTGAATGCCAATGGACCCTAACTTGTAAATTCTTCTAGGTATTTTCTTAACTTGTGTTATCCTAAAACTATCCACAAGATACTCCCAGAAGACAGCAGCCAGTAAGATGTGCATTGTTCTTGAGAACCCCCATGCTCCAATTCTTGCCAAGTTTTCCTCTCTGCATGAGAATGTAACCCACATAAACAAGGTCTCTACAAAGAAGCCTCTTCTCTAGCTTTCTCCTCTCCTCTCCTCTCCTCTCCTCTCCTCTCCTCTCCTCTCCTCTCCTCTCCTCTCCTCTCCTCTCCTCTCCTCTTCTCTCTCTGTCTGTCTCTTTTTGTTGAGATTCTAAGAGCTACATTGACTTAATTGAAGAGGCAGTCAGGGAGAACCTGGATTTTATAACTCATAGCCCAGGGGACTTGTCATGGCATCACACTGCCTGCCAGTCACCTCCTTTAGCCATATGCACTTATTTAAGAGGATAAGGTAAGTTTTATTTTCTCTGTGACTTGCCCGAGGACAAATCAAAGAGAGATTGACTAATAACTCATGTCATCAGAAAGAGAGACAGAGCCATCTTAAGAGGGAGAATCTCATCTGGAGGTGGAGTAGGGGCTGCTGTGCATATTGCGAGGCAGATCTTAAACTTCAGAACTTGAGAGCAATAGAATCACATGTATAATGCCTGGTCTCCAGGCAGAGTGTGCTCACTGCGAGACTTATCAGGAATCATTTATTTTACCCTGAAAAGGAACAAATAAGTTTAGTATATTTTTTGCATATGTCTTTCTTCAACAGGATGTTATTTGTGACAAATACGAGATTAGAAATGATTTCAACAGGGCAGTGCAAAACCTGTGTACTATGGTGGAAATAGCTGTGGGGTGTGACTTCAAGGAGTCAAGAACTGATGGCCATGCAGCAGAGCAGCCTCTCAGAAGGCTCATGCCTGCTAGGTTCTCACTGTCATGACTGCTTCCATATGTCCACTCTTAAAGTGCAGCTGGCAGCCTGTCTGCTAGACCCAGCATCTCTCCGGATCTGGCTCACCTCTTACCTCCACCATGTGAGCRCTGGCAACGGCGCAGGCCACGTGGTAGYGTGGAGCTCAGCAGCACAGCCTAGGTTTACATATTCTTAAAATCTTCATTGAAATGATCTGCTAGCAGGTGATCTTATGTGTGCTACGGTATTCATGTACTCTAAAGGAAGGGCAGGGTTGCTGCTGCTGTTGCTGCTTCTACAGATGCATTTGCACTCAGCAAACTRGGACAGAGCTCATTTTAGTTGTGCCTGGTTAAGGGGATTTATGGATTATGTGATACAKGGGTTTGGTTTCTTTTTARACCATGTTTCACAAAAAGAACTCACACATGGCTTATGTAAACTCTTTTCAGGACTGTTGATAGAAGATAATACCATTATCATTATTATTTAATAGAAATAAATTCCATACATGAGCAATATATCTACATTACTCCTTCCTCTCCTTCCTCCTCCAAATTCTCCTACCCCCCTCTAAAATTCATGATCTCTTTTGAAAATTATTATTGTTATGTATATATAAAAGAGTCCATTGAGTTTGCTCCTACGTGCAAGTATCCAGGGCTGACCACTCGGGATTAGACAACTAAAATGAGAGTTCATCCCAGAAGCTAACTGATTATCTCTCTCTCAAAAGCCATTGGCCTCCTGTATCTCTTCATCCAAGGGTGCGACTATGTGGTATACGCCCTGTCCCTATTAGTACTTCAACTGGTATCCATACTTTGCTGGTCTAGTTCAGGCTACCCTATTGTTGATAGTTCATGGATACATTTTACTTGTCAAGTTTGGGGGACCCTATCTATCCAAAAGCTTTCCAGACTTCTCACTTTTATAATCTTCCTGCCCCCCCCAAGATAATACTAATAATTTTATCATACAGTAACAAAATGGCAGAGACTTGCATAGAATGAAAACTAAGTAGGCCACAGGTTGGGGTRTATTTGTGTATTAGTTTCTTTTATAGAGCCATGACTAGACTAAAATACCAAAGAGAACAYCTTACAGGAGGATTGCTTTTTTCTCATGGTGTCAGAGCTGTTAGTTCATGGTTTTTGGCTCTGATGATTCTCAGTCTCTGGTGAGGCAAAACAGTGTGGTGGTGGCTGGTGACAGCATGTGGTAGAGGCTATTCATCTCATGGTAGACAGGAAGCAGAGGAGGACAGAGAACAACTATAATCTTCAGAGAAATATCTCTAGGAAACTATTTCTTCTAGCAAGGACCTACATGCTAAAGTTTCCAGACACTCCCAAAATTAGTGTTATCAGCATGGAGAAAGCAATCATTCAACATGCCTGTAGGGGGACACTTTGAGTTTCAAATCAAAACAGTGTGTATATGTACACATACACATTTTTAAAAAAATGTGTGTATTCTCTGGGAATATAAATCACTTTTAAAAAATGGCTATAAGGTCTCTAGGCTTAACAGAATTACATCTTAGTCATCATTAATATGACCAGAGTATGTCCGCTGAGCACAGTGAAGCATTTACAGTCCATGACTTGCTCTATAGACCTCCTCTGTCATGTATCCACCTGATGAATAAAGTACATACATATAGATATGTATAGGATGTTTTCCACAATATTCCATTGGCTTAAACTTAAGTCTAGAGGCGATTCCTGTCTGTGGGAAATCTGGGAATATCTAGCTATGAGTCTATTGGATTAAAGAAAATTAGTTCTCAAACAATAGCTACTTTTGATCCAAGTGAGAGATTAAATATGTACAGTGAGTCATTTGCACATAAAGGTTGGAGAGCTCAGAAGATTGGGCTTAGATTTCAATGTAGAGGACTTTATCAACCCAGCTACTAAACAGCTACTAAGGCCATGCATACTCTTGGCTCTGGGGTTACAGTCATAAACCAAACAATCAAAAGTTTCTTCTGCTTGGGTGCTTACATTTGAGGAAGTATCTTGGAACAAAGAGGTTCAGTTGAGTTCCAGAGCAGGCAAGGATGGAGGAAGAGGCAGCGGGTGAGGTCTCAGATCTTTCACTTTGAACCATGTGACTTCAAGCTGAGGATTCAAATGACTATGTCTGTCCATACTGATCTCCACAGCCAGGAGCTTGCCATGTGATTTTTTTCAGCAAGGTGCAACCTCTCAAGTCTTTGTAAATAGAGTCAATACAGTRCTTTCCATGTAAGGATGCTCTAATCACTGAAYGAAACAGTAAGCACATGACACCTAGTGCAGTGCCCTACTGCACAGTAATGTTCCAGTATGTGAATGGTAGGGACAGTGACATCAAGAGATAACAATTATTAGGCAGGATGGAGGCTTTGTCCATGAAGGTTCCCTGGGCTAAAATCACCAAAAACAAGGCAAATTTCACTGAATGTTCTTTTTCCGTGCAAATGGTTATCAGGTTATTATTGTGCTTAATTTTTAATTTCTTAAAGCATTAAATGCATATTTCTTAAAAATATCTATGTAAAATTACTGCCAATCTYTTAAAAATATCAAAACTGTAGAAAGGGGTTAATAAAAGGGATAACTATTTAGAACCCCCTCATATTTGGAAACAACTTTTTTTAAAATTTGTTTTGTTATTTGTTTTTCTTTTAGATTTATTTATTATATGTAAGTACACTATAGCTGTCTTCAGACACTCCAGAAGAGGGCATCAGATCTCATTACAGATGGTTGTGAGCCACCATGTGGTTGCTGGGATTTGAACTCAGGACCTTTGGAAGAGCAGTCAGTGCTCTTAACTGCTGAGCCATCTYTCTTGCCCGGAAACAACTATTTTTTATCATGTTGGTGTCYTTTTTTTCCCCCTGAATAATCTTAAGATTACAAAGACAGAGTGAAGTCTTCAACTTGCCCTTAACTATTCATGGATAGTGTGAATTCTGAATTCTTTAGAAAAGAGCTTCTTTCTATGCAACAACCAACTTGATGGRCTTCTTGCCATGATGTGATTCTTAGTCCTGAGGCTCTCTGGTTGTCCATTTTTAGCTCCTTTCTATTAAATGTTCCAGAAATTACTTTTTGAATTCTAGCTAGCATTTTCTATTAGTTTTGTGTTTTGGAATGTTGTTAGAGCCAGGTATACTTATAAATATATGTGGAAAAAAAAGACAATTCAGCTCTTTCCTTAGTATTATTATATGGTAGTCTTCWACCTTCCTTGGTAGGGGTTGAATAACACTAGGGATTATTCAATAAATCTCTATCCTTTAAGGGATGAAGCATCCAAATAYTTACCATGGCCTCATCTGGTGGTCATAGAAGTCCTGTACTCCCAACTCAAGATGGGCAGCTTACTTGTCACTCAATGGCTTTGTGTGACAAACACAAGAATGAGAATTTGGTTCAGTACATAACCTGTCTTAGGGAAGGGTTTTTCTCTGTTGTTTAGATAAGGAAGAATTCCATGAGAAATCTAGAGGGYAAAGAAGAAAGGAAGAAAGGAAGGAAGGAAGGGGAAGAAAGAAGCTAGCAATTGTGTATGCTGTGCATGGGCAGCGTCCTGGAATTCTTCTGAGTCTGCTTCTGATTTCATTTGGATTTTCCCTATTTAAGCTGAAGTTTACTTTTGCCTCTAGTGGGCTTCTTTCCAAGATCTGGATAATGCAAATTGACAATGTAAACAAGGCTGTGGGGGAAATTGGGCACTTACTGTAACACTTTAAAGGCAAACATTTTCCTTATTTCTACAACTAAGTTTTAAATAAAAGTCTGGGGGATGAGTCRAAAGGTCTTGTACAAGCTCCTTGCTTACRGACAGCTGATATGCTAATTAAAAGTCACTCCTAGCCAGTGAAGCTGGTATTCCAAAATTTTGTTGCCAGGAAATGCTTTGAGGCTTTTAGCCACAGGAAAGCATGACAACCAGTGCTTAAAATGCCATTATTTAGTCTTACTAAATTAGACAGGTTTTCTTTATCCTTTATCCCATTAAGCTTGCTTAGAGGTTTGATAATTGAACAAAACCCATGTTTTATGCAGGGAAGGACTTGAGAGCACATGAAGACAATGCAGAAAGCCACAGCAGTTACCCAAGCACCCAAACAGGGATGGACACTGTAGCAGCAAGTCTCCTAGTGAGGCTGTGATGTTAGGGGTCAGGTGTAGATTTTGCTCAGAGAAATGAGATAGAAGAAATTGGAGCTATGAAAACTCACAGATTAATTTTAGGTAACATTGAACTGTGGTCAGTTGCTTAACTCCAAAAATTGGATTTGTGACATTTGTGGAATGTCCTAAGGAAGACTTGGGGCATACCTCTGAGAGATCATATCCTAACCACCAGAACTCCTGGTTTAGTTCTAAACTGGGACAGGTTTCTAGTGTAAATATTGGTTTTCTCTTACTCAGATAATAAGCCTGTCCCTTAGCTTTGGATAACGCTAATGCTGAGTCGGGTGCTGAGCTTGGAGTCAGGGTCTAGGCTCCAGTTCTAGGTCTGGAAGGTCTGAAGTCTGTGGACCAGGCATTTGTACATCTTATCTTGTTTGCATTGTGTTTTATCCACCTGTGGAATGGAACTGATGAAGTTTACTCGTACAGGATTTGGAGAAGTAGATGTTGTTTGTTGTTCCTATTTTAGAGACCAGGAAAACAAGGGTCAGAGAAGTTTATCATAAGTGGAAGAGGTAGCACATGCAATGGTGCTTGTCAGTTGAGTTTATTTACAGGTAACCTGCATTTCTATGTGCGTGATGATTCTTAAGGCTTCTTTGCATGTGGTCCCGTTTCTCACTTTTGGACTTTTTAATTTTGTACTTCCCCAAATGCTGGCATCTACTTGTTATTCTTCTCTTTCCTTCTATCTTCTTTCTACTTTCTTGCTTGTCTTGATATTTCTAATAAAAGGATCCAGCTGATTTGACAAGTTTGTKCAGAATACCCATATTTATGCATCACAGGCATGAGTAAATATGGATGCCACCTCTGTGGCCATGTGCTTCTTGAAAAGAAGGTGTCTAAAACTGATGATCAGTCTTAAGACCCAGAGGCCATTGTCTAGTTTAAAACGTTAAGATTTGAAGTCTCTCAAATAGTAAACATGGGAAGTCCCAGTTTTCAGGTCCAAAGTGAAAGGGATCCTTACATAGTGGAGGTGAGGATCTCTTTGAGATGAGAGATCAGAGAGGAGAGTAGTTGACAATGGATTGAGACCAGGAGTGGGAGGTAGAGAAGATGCTATGGCAACCCCTCAGGAGTGGGACATCAGGCAGCCAGCCACCTCAAAGCAGTTACTACAGGAACAAGCACTGGCATTATAGCAGCAGCCCACAAAAACTATTCCTTGCTCGCTAGAGTCCTCGTTTTGAAATGAAGAGGTAATAACTCACAAGTATGGAGTAACTTCGTGAGACACAGATGAGTTTTAAATATGCCAAGAATCACCAGAGATCTGGAAACTGGAACATGTCCTTGTGGTTATGTGTCTTTTCCATGGTACCCATATATTACAGCATCTTGGGGAGGCTACATTTGTCTCATATGGCTGCTTGGATCTTTTGACAGAACAGCTGTGAAAGTATCTCTTCTCCAGTATGGAGATGGGAAGCAAGGAGAAGATTGTTGGATGTGTGGAGTGAGAAATGGAGGAGACAGTAGCGTGATGCACAGGCATGGCAGTGGTAGGATTGTTGGTACCACAGGGAAATGAGATGGAGCCACCCATCAATGCCTAGCCAGGGAAATGGAATTGATAAGGAAGGGAAGAGAGGTTGCCACCCATGTATGTGTACTATATTGTCACTGTGGGAAGACAACAAGCAAAAAGTGTATAATGTGCTTTCAGCTTGAATCTGAGGCAGACTGATGATCCAAAAAATATTATTTGTCATATTCCTTTAGAAATATTAGTTTTATATATGTAACTTTGTTTGGTAGAAATTGAGTGTGTGTTATAAAACTTTGTGATTTTCGTCAAAATGGCAGAGCTGAGTATGTGGGGTAATATACTAATAATCTTTGCACTCATGAGACAGAAGCAGGAAGATTGAGTTTCAGACCAGCCTGGTCTGTGTAGTGAATTCCAGACTAGCAAGCCTGTGCAGTGAGAACACACACTTAAAGTGGAAGCCAGGTGTTGGTTATACATGTCTGTAATCCCATCAAGAAAGCTGAGGCAGTGGGATCTTAAGTTCAAAGTTCAAACCTGTCATAGGCTACATCATGTGAGATGCTGTCTCTAACAGAAAATGATCTTAAATTAAGCTTAAAGCATATATTGTACAGTTTTAATTGTGTGTCCACATGAGGGGCTAAAAATAGTTTTCTAGTAGAACCCTTTGCTTTCTACACATGCATTCAGTCACAGTAGCATTAGAAGAGCTAATTATTAATAAATTCCATAAATATTAGGTATAGAGGCCTAGAGTTCTCCAATCATGGACCAGGTAAGAGAAACAGCTTTGAAAGTGCCATGAGTTGAACCACATGTGTGTGACCATGTGGGTTTAATCTGGAAGAAGTCTTTAGTCTAAATTTGATACTATCCTTCCAAATGGGGAACTGTCGCAGAAGCGAAGCCTGCTGGGAACCGCAGAGAGAGGGGAAGAAGACACAGGAATGTGATGGAGATGTGAGGCTGTTTACCACTTAGAAGAGGATAGCGTCAGCAGGTCCTGATGAGTGTGTTTGTGAGAACATGCTAAATTTTATCAGAGTATATAGTTCTCTAATCTTCTTATCAAGTCATGTATTTCTAAAAGTAAGCTTTGAGACACAGCCCAGAAGTGTTATAAAATTCCATCTTACTTTAAGACAGAATTGTTGGAAAAGTGCTTTAACCAGTGTACTGTTATGATATTTAACTACTAAGATTTATTCTGCAATAACATTTCTCTCAGTTCTTTTTTTTTTTTTTTTTTTTTTTTTTTTTTGTCACTCCTGTCAAATCACCATCCATGTGAGGCGACATCCTGTTCAAGAGAGCTTCAAAGGGTCTTAGGTAAATAATGGCTTCTAAAGAAAGCTAACTGACCTTGCATCATCATAGTTCTAGGATACCATTAAGGATAAGAGACCTATTTATCACTTCATAGTAACAGGGATGTAGACTTTTGATAGATGAACTTGTTGCAAACTCCATCTGCTTAAGCCTGAACTGAGGTGGGACCTCAGCCAACTATGTGTGGTACCTCGGCACTTGTGAACAGTAAAACACAAACTTTGTCTCCCCTAAGACATACCCTCACTATGGGGTGAGGGTCACCTGTTGCAGCTGAATTTTAGATGGTCATGAGATCTTAACCATTCTCAGTGCCTGGAGATGAATAAACTGCATCTTTCTGTTGGCATATATTTTTAGCTGTTAGAAAGCTATTACAATAAAGACGAATTCACCCCAGCAATTTAACTCTAAGCATATTACTTAAAAAATGTAGACCAGCTTCTGGCTATTATAAATAGGGCTTCTATGAATATAGTGCAGCATGTGTCCTTATTAAATGCTAGAGAATCCTCTGGGTATATGCCTAGGAGTGGTATAGCAGGGTCCTCCTGTAGTATTATGTCCAGTTTTCTGAAGAACCACCAAACTGATTTCCAGAGTGGTTGTATCAGTTTGTAATCCCACCAGCAGTGGAGGAGTGTTCCTTTTTCTTCACTACCTCTCCAGCACCTGCTGTCTCCTGAGTTTTTGATCTTAGCCATTCTGACTGGTGTGAGGTGAAATCTCTGGGTTGCTTTGATTTGCATTTCCCTGATGACTAAGGATGTTGAACATTTCTTTAGGTGCTTCTCAGCCATTCGATATTCCTCAGGTAAAAATTCTTTGTTTAGCTCTGTACTCCAATTTTTAATAGGGTTATTTGGTTCTCTGGAGTCTAACTTCTTGAGTTCTTTGTATATATTGGATATTAGCCCTCTGTCGGATGTAGGGTTTGTAAAGATCTTTTCCCAATTTGTTGATTGCCATTTTGTCCTRTTGACAATATCCTTTGCTTTACAGAAACTTAGTAATTTTATGAGGTCCCATTTGTCAATTCTTGATCTTAGGGCATAGGCTATTGGTGTTCTGTTTAGGAAATTTTCCTCTGTGCCTATGTGTTCAAGGCTCTTCCCCAGTTTCTTTCCTATTAGTTTCAGTGTGTCTGGTTTTATGTGGAGGTCATTGATACACTTGGAGTTGAGCTTAGTACAAGAGGATAAGAATGGATCGATTTGCATTCTTCTGCATGCTAGCTGCTATTTGAGCCAACACCATTTGTTGAAAAGGCTAACAGGGTCCCCAGTGGGGGAGCTAGAGAAAGGACCCAAGGAGCTGAAGGGGTTTTCAGGGGAGGAACAACAATATGAGTCACCCAGTACTCCCAGAGCTCCCAGGGACAAAACCATCAACCAAAGAGTACACATGGAGTTATTCATGGCTCCAGACACATCAGCAGCAGAGGATGGTCTTGTTAGACACCAAAGGGAAGAGAGGTCCTTGGTCCTGGAAAGAATTGATGCCGTAGTGTAGAGGAATACCAGGACAGGGAAGCCTTGGTGGGTTGATTGGGTAAGGGGAGATGGCTTATGGGATTTTCGGGAGAGGGGGAACCAGGAAAGGGGATAACATTTGAAATGTAAATAAAGAATATACCTAATTAAAAACAATGTAGACCAGCATTTGTGGCGGTGTATGCCTTTAATCCCAGCACTTGGGAGGCAGAGGCAGGAGGATTTCTGAGTTCGAGGCCAGCCTAGTCTACAGGGTGAGTTCCAGGACAGCCAGGGCTATACAGAGAAACCCTGTCTCGAAAAACAACAACAACAAAAAAARGTAGACCACAGTTATTTATATATTTACTCCTCCAATAAACAAACCTTTAAATACTGGAAGACAGTGGTCATCTTACCTTGCAGTATCTCCATTTCCCAGACTCCTCAGACACTAACTATTCTATGGTTGCAGATTTTCAACATCATATTCTGGATAACTTTGCTAGAGTTGTTATTAAGATAGTTGAGGATGTGATTAATCTGTTTATTATATGCTTGTTAAATTTCTAGTTATGTGCCAGGAAATGGGGATACAATGGTGAAAAAGATAAACAAACTCCAGGTTTAAAGAGTTAGGCAACAAACAAGTAATATGTGAATATATAAAGCATTTTCACATAATGACAAGTGCTGTAAGAAAAAAATTCTAGTAAAGAGAAAACAACAATGACAGCAAAAGAAAGCTATTTTAATAGAGTAGGGCAATTGGTAAGATGTCTTTGAACACACACACATACACACACGTGTGTGTGCACAAGAGTGTATATATGTATATATATATTGCATATGCATACAAATTCTCCTTAAGTTAATATCTCTTCTGCCAAGTCAGTTCTTAGACACTTGTTATAGTAATTAAAAGAGAGATAAGAGGGAGAGGGATGGATGGATGKATGGATGGAGAATATTAAATAGTTGGAAGAAAATTAGCGTGCTTAGTTAGGGAGGAATTATTTGAGTTTCAAACTGAAGTCCCTGTAGTTATCAGGGGCAATATCAGTGACCGATTTGAGTTGAAAATAATACAATAAAACTCTAATTGTGGCACGCCCCATCTAAAGAGGTCAGTTTCTACTCAGCTGGAGCAGAGTGTTTGAATGCATAATGCAGACCCAATATCACCATATGTCTTTCTTTTTCAAGAATAGCAACAGATCTGGTTTTTACATGAGATTCTCCCCCACCAATTGTAAAAACATTGTCACAGAGATTCCTTCTTCCAGACAGGCTAGACATGCTTGTCTCTACTAAGTACAACTAAAACATTATATGCATAATATGAGAAGACTCTTAAAAGTTTGTGTGTTCAGGTTTGGATGTGATTTGATCCTGAGAAATTTCCTGTTCTTATTTAATTGCAGAAGATTGACTCTCTAAGAGATGTTTGGGGCCCTTATGAATACATTAATATAATTCCTCCAAGAATAGGCCAATTAGTTTAAGATTATGTTGTTATAAAGTGTCTGCCCCTTTTTACCTTCCTCTGTTTTGTATGTCCATTTGCAGAACCACAGGGACCCTCACTAGAGGTGGAACAGATGTTAATAGCGGACTACTGGACTTCCAGCATGATGCACAGAAATAGACCTCTTTCTTTAAAAATAACTGAGTCTCTCCCATATGACCCAACTCTATCACTCTTGGGTATATACCCAAAGACTCAAACTATTACAGAAACACTTGCAGATTCAGTTTACTGGTACACTACTCTCAATAGCTACAAAATGAACCAGCCTAGATTTCCATCTAATGAGTCAATGAATAAAGAAAGTGTGGCATACATACACAGAGGAATTTTGTTCATCTGTACAGAAAATTTAAATTACAACATTTGCAGAAAACTGGAAATTATGTGAAGTGTCATAACTCAGACTCAGAGACAAATACTGCATGCTTTTTCCTCATATGCAGATGGTAAAATTTGGTTTTTATGTATGTGGGAGACATGGTTGTTGAACATGGAATTATGAAGGGTAAAAAGGGAGACATAAGGGAGAGGGTAGGAGGAAAAAGAACAGAGGTCCATAGAATACATGCGACATGAAAACAGAAGTGGAGCTACTGGAGGCAGGAAGGGAACCAGCAGGCAGGTATCTGGGGGTGGAGAAGGTGATTGGAAAGTAGATGCAAAGTTAACAAAATATGCATTTAAAATGCTGTGATGGAACCCATTTGTGTGCTGATTAAAAAAAAAACAAATAAAAAGAGCCCTGTCTTAGGCATTTTATCATCATAAAAAATGAACCAAGATGAGGGGGGGAAAAAGGAGAAAACCCAGCTAGGATCTTAGGACTCAAGATAAAGATAAAGCAGTAAATCAGTAGAAATTTTAATAATATGTTCCATCTAGCAGAACAATGGTATTTGATTCTTCTTTATCTTTCCACAGGTTCTTGGTTCTTCTAATATTGCCGGGTTTGGGCTCCATTTTATGTACCGGGTCTCAGATCTAACCTCACAGTTGTTGACTGTGCCTGTAAGACCCTTGCCCTACTGTACCAGTGGCCACATCTTCTCAGGCCAGTTTCTGTTGTAGCTTGTATGGTTCACAACTAAGTTAGATTAAGAATTCCTTTTTTTCTTTGGCACCATGCATTGTACCTTCCAGAACTATGAAAACTAACCAGTATGGACGAATCTTCTGGAAATGCCAAAGACTGTTTTCTTTAGCTTTGAATAGAAAAGGGGAAGTTTAGTAAAAAGTAAAAAAAATTCGATAGCAGATAGCATTGAGCTATTTAATCCAATTATATAATAAAGATAAAGGAAGGTAAAGTTTATATGGCTTGCTGTAACTAGTGATATAATAGTAACAGATGTGATAAGTTATAGATATATGATGTAATAGTTGGACAAAGTATTAATAATGGTGTACAGAAGTATTGCTAAGGAAGTATGGTAGATACCTTGAAATAGAATTTTAAAAAATGACCAGAGACAAGAGAATCAGAAAGAAGAACAGAAAAGCCAGGGAAAATAAAGTGTAGAGTTAAGCCTTTTAATATTAATGGTTATCTTATATATAAATTGTTTAAACATACAAATTAAATGGTAAAAATTTGCAGGGTGAATTAAAAACATGACCTAGCTATATGCCATGAAATAGGTGTGTAAGCAGTGTAGACAGAAAGTAAATCAGAAAAGACATCCTGCTGATCCTACTTCAAATAAAGGAAGTGTGGTAGTTAATGATTGCCAACTTGCTGAGAGTTTGAATCATCAGGGAAATAAACCTCTGGGCTTATCTTTGAGGAAGTTTTTTTTACTCGTTTGATTGACATGGGTAACACACCTCAAATATGGATAGTATTCACGGGCTGGGGTCCTAGACTGACTGATAGGAAGAAAGCGAGATGAGCATTGACTTCCTTCTCTCTTTGCTTCCTTATGGCTGATGTAATGTGACTAGCTGCTTTAGGCTCCTGTCTCCATGATGTACTGTTCCTTGGAACCGTGAGCCAAAATAGTCCCCTGTGAACTCAAGTACTTGCTTTTATCAGGTAGTTTATAACACCAATGTGGAAAGCATCAGATAGGGTAGGAGTAGTCATAATACCAAATCAATTAGCCCTTAATACAAAGACTATTAGTGCAGAGAGTGGCATCATTTCATAATAACAAATACAGAATAGCAGAGTTTAAAAAAAAGCACTTGGCATAAACTAGATATGGTGGTTTAAATATGTGATACCAATAGTAAGGGGCCCAAGGCAAGAAGATTGTGAGTTTAAGGTTAATCTGGAATATGCAGTAGTGAGTTCTAGAATAACCTGAGATTCTAGGATTAGTCTGGTTAAAAAACATGAGAAGCAAAGACTAATAAGTTGAAAGGAGAAATGGAGAAATCTGCATATAATTGGGAATTTCACCTTCCACTCAACACCTGGTAGAATGTGGTGTCTTCCAAAATAGGAAGTCTTCAAAGACATCTGTTATAATTACCCAGGCTTTCATGACAAAATCCAGAAACTGGATAGATAGGTCAAACAACATAAATTCACTTGATCATGATCTGAGGGATGGAAGCACATGGCTAGAAATCAGTCCTTTTTTTCCTGGGATTTCTTTCTCTGGCTTTCAGACAATCACCTCACACACAATCTCCATATATAACATGTATCTGGTCTTACATTCTTTGAAGATACCATTTTTGTTTTATGAGGCCTCTACTCTATGACCTAATTTAACTTTATATGCTTCAATAAATACCTTATTTCCAAATATGTTAAAATTGAGGGCTAAGGCTTTGCTATATAAATTTTGTTAAGGTGGAAGGGGATATGATTTAGAACAGTATAATGCTATCATCTAACAGAAACTAATTGACATTCATAGAATACTTCACCCATCAGCAGCAGAAAGCAGTTTTTTCCCTTGGTTCCCATGGAATGTATATCAAGAGGAACTCTGTCTCAGGCAATAAAAGAATTCTAAAATAATTGAAATCACAAATAATGTCTTTATTAGCCAAAATGGACCCATATTAGAAATAAGTAACAGATAATAGGAAATTGTCCAAATATTTGTCAGCTAATCATCCAGAAGTCACAGAAGGAGTTTTATGAAATCAAGTAATATGTTAAGTTGAATGAAAATGAAAATACAACTTATCAAAATCTTTGAAACTCAAAGAAATGCAGAGAACATTTTCATAGCCAAATTCATATAATGACAGAAGAACTCTCTCCAGTCTATAGTCTAAACTCACATTTCAAAAGCCTAGAAAATACCACCAAACAAGTCTTTGGCAAGAACAAAGGGAAAAATAAGGAATAACAATGAAATTGAAAGTAGAAAAATAATATAGAAAATAGTGAAACAAAGAAATGAATGTTCCTTTTGAAATGTCAAAACAATTGACAAATTTCAGGTAGACCTATAAAGAACAAAAAGAAAAGGCAAATTCCCACTATGGGAAATGAAATAGAGGACATTATTATATATTATATGGACTCAAGGTAATAAAGGAATATTATAAAATAACCCTACACTTAGAAGAGACAGGCCACTTCCTGAGAAATAGAATCTGTCACAACTCGTCCAATGTGAGAAGCAGTGTAAGTCACAGAACCGTTAAGGAGATTGAATTGATAATTTACAAACTTCTCAAAAAGAAATCCCCAGGTTTAGATGATTTATTGTACCAGAGAACTCTACCAAAGAGAAGCATTAATACCAATTCAAGGGGAATTGAAAAGAAGGGATAACTTCTGGATTTATTTTATAAAGTTAATATTATCAAAATCAAAGGACAATCACACAAAAAGAAAGGGAAAACTAAATCCCAATGTCCTTCATGTGTATGATATAGAATCTAACAAAATATTAGTAAATTCAATAATATGCAAATGTAAATCTACACCATCAAAAATGGAATGGGTGGTAAGAAGGCTACAAATATGGCTTAATATTAAAAGATAAGCATGGCCAACATATTTATAGACGGAGCAAAAACCAAATGTAGTTACATAAATTGATATGGAATTGATGTAGAAAGAGTAGCTGATAAAATTCAACATTTATTCATAACAATTCTTGTAAAAGAGTACAAGGGAATTTCCTCAACTTGATAAGCACATCTTCCAAATATACTTAACATCAAGGTTCAGTCCCTAAAAGGAACAATGAATAAATTAGACTTTATTAAAATTGAAACTTTTTATTTCCTATGAAAACTTTCTTAAGGGGATGAAGCTATGGGGTGGATGGCAATTTACAATATTAAACAAAGAGAAGGTGTCTGTAATATATAAAGAACTCTCCAAATAAGGTAAAACAACATAAGAACAAAAACAGAAATATAACAGACTATTCTTCAAATGGTCAAAACACATGGAAATATATTTTGCTGAAAAAGGTCAAGGAGCAGTAAATAAAGCATATTAATTGATGCCCAACATCAACCATTAGGAAAATGTATCTCTTGGCAGAAAGTATCGGTATGTATGCACTAGAGTCAGTGTAATAAAAGACTATTACAATCCGCAGTGTTTGCAGTCATATAGCAAAGCTGGATCACTCACATAAAATGCTGATGGCAACATAAAATGGTATAGAGAATCTAGCCATCTAAAATAACTCAAACACCCATATAAGCTCCCTTGGCCCAGTTTTGGCCACTTATCCCAATGGCCTAGAAAATGATAGGCTTTCACAAAATCCCATGTATGTTTGTTTATGGGCAATTTCATTATGATATCCCCTAATCAAGGATAACCCAGTTATATTTCTGTGAGTGAGTGATTAAAAAAAGTGATACCCCATTCACAAAAGAACACACATGATATGCACTCACTGATAAGTGGATATTAGACTAAAAGCTTGGAACACCCAAGATACAAGTCACAGACCATATGAAGCTCAAGAAGAAAGAAGACCGTAGTGTGGATACTTTGATTCTTATTGGAAAGTGGATCAAAATACCCATGGCTCACAGCCAACCAATAGAATGAACATAGGGTCCCCAGTGGAGCAGCTAGGCAAAGGACTCAAGGAGCTGAATAGGTTTGCAGCCCTCAGGAGGAACAATAATGTGTACCAACCAGCACCACCAGAGCTCCCAGGGATTAAACCACCAACCAAAGAGTACACATGGAAGGACCCATGGCTCCAGCTACATATGTAGCAGAGGACGATCATTTCAGACATCAATGAGAGGAGAGACAATTGGTGCTGTGAAGGTTTGATTCCCCAGAATAGGGGAATGCAAGTCAGGAAATTGGGATGAGCAGGAGGAGAAGGGATGGGATAGGGGATTTTCAGAGGGGTAACTCAGAAAGGGGATACCATTTGAAATGTAAATAAAGCAAATATCTAATAAAATGATACCATGGGATACTTCCCCCTAATAAACAAGGAAGAAATTATGGACATTGACAACAACCTGCATGAAATTTCCACCAATCTAAACTGAGTAGAGAAGTTTACATATTGTGTAATTTTGTCCTATCTTTCCTTGTATATGTGTGTGTGTGTGCATGCGTATGTTTTGATATCAATCTCATTTCGATCCTCCACCTCTCAAGTGCATATTGTTTCCAATCTATGTTCTATTACTTGAATAGAAAAATGTTAGAATAGTGAACACATTTGTAGGTTTCACTAGTCAGAGCTGTGAGGAAAGAAGTGGGCAAGGTCATAAGACATCAGCTTGAAGTGTAGTTGAGATGGAAGTGTCCTGCACCTTAGCAACTTCAGTATCAATAACAGGATTATAAATAAGCACTGGAGTTTTTATAAGGCATTGATTTCGGTCTAGAGAGAAGGCTTAATGGTTAAGAATTGTTGAGTTCTGTAGCTATCTGCAGCTACTCTGGACTGGCTCTGCAAGAGAAAACTATGGGATGGATGGGGGAGTGGCACAAAAAGAATTGGGTCAAGGAAACATTGCCTTTCAAGACCCTAATTTTAATAAATGTAAGCCAATATATAGTCTGGAAGATTCCCTCCACCCAGGCATGAGGTGGAGTCTTGGGATCTTGCTGGCTCCGGATCTCAGCAGGTGGTTGGCTCCGGAATGCTTCTGTGGCTTCTAGGTGAGGCTGGGTTGTTCTATACAGAACAAAAGCCAGGAAATTCACGGATTGAATAGAGGATTGAACAGAGGATTGAACAGAGCAGAGGCCTAACACCTAACTCGAATGCTGAAGTGGGGGAAGGGAAAAAGAATGAATGCTACTCTTCTTTAGGACCCAAGTTTGTTCCCAGCATCCATGTTAGGCTACCCATAATTACATATAACCCCAGCTCAGGGGATCTGATACCCTCTTCAGAATACATACAAATAAGCAATAGAATGCATTCTTGAAAAGGAATTACTTTTGGATACTTGAGATATCTCTGCAATTTCTTTTACAACATAAAGTTATGTGTGTTTGCATATGGTTTGTTCACTCTCAGTTTGCACTCTTTGATCTATACAAAATATCATCAGTATAATAAAGTTTAATCAGAATTTAGGGAGAGAGAGGGATGATTTAGAAAGTTGGAGACACTGAGATAAGGGAGATGTTTGAAGACTTGTGGGCAGAGATACTCCAGAAGAGCTGTGAAAAGGATGAAAACAGATGGAAAAAGTTCTTTTTTTTTTTAAAAAAAAATTGTGTGGTTTGCTAATGTGTTTGATGAGTTTTTCTAGTACAAGTGTTAAGCATATGAAGGTCAAAGTTAATGCATTTCTTTAATATTGATAATTCCATGAGACCAAGTCCTGTAGATATAAATTTAAGGCTGTTCTTAAAATATTGTGTTTAAAGATAATGCTAGAAAGAGCCCAACATATACATAAATTGGGGATTTAAAAGTAAAATGGGTACATGTATATGTACTGATATCAGTGCACAGTGTTTTTACCCTGTGACCTTTGCTTTCTGTTTCTTATTGGCATGGGTTCTGTATTTAGTCTCTTTTTCTAGTAAGGAGAACCTGGGCTCTGAGTAGATCTCCATTTCTTATTCTTCCCTTCTTGATTTCAGTTGGTTCCTAGAATTCAAAGACAACAGAACTCTGCATGTGTGTGGATATATTATTCCCTTGACCCAGTGGGGCTTGATGGAGGAATTCATGAGGTGCTAGAGTTCCTAGAATTCTAAGACAACAGAACTCTGCATGTGTGTGGATATATTATTCCCTGGACCCAGTGGGGCTGGAAGGAAGAATTCATGTGGTACTACAAGGTTGGCTTGATCACTTTGGCCTAGAGTATACTACATGCAGTATTGGGGTAGAGTTTCATCTTTCCATTCTTTTTGGTCACTCTTAATGTTCTTGTGGCTCTGGACTCACTGAATGCTGGTTCTGGGCACAAGGTGAATGAGCTCAGGTGCATGGAATTGAAAGGTAATGAGAATGATTAATCAAATTCCTTCCGGTAAAGGCTGCCATGTGCCAGACTCTGTCCTGGATAACCCTCCTACATGGGAATCAGTGGCTGGGCTCTACCCTCGGGTATTTGGTATCTGAGGGTAGACATCTGTGCTTGGATGAACCAAGAGTGACTGGAGGCTTCTTTTGGCATGGTGTCATTGCTTCATTATGTAACTCTGCCAAGGTTTGCTTGCAATCTCCTCAGGCCATGCTCATTTAGTTATGGAAATTGGGGTGAACATGAGTTGTGGGAAATGTATTTTGCTGTTGAGACAAGATGGCCCCAGTGGTGAGACTCTCACATGCATGAAAGGCCCCACAGAGTGGTTAAGTGGTAGACTGGCATAGAGAGATACAAAGGGAATAAATCACTCTATTGCTGGTGAGTTTATTTACCTACTTGATTATAGTTATCTATTTGCTTAGTCTTTATTTAATATAACTCTAGATAAATAGATACAAGTAGAATCTGTTTTCTTGATGAGATGCCTACAGTAGATACATACTTTCCTTTGCAGGTTCAAAAGATGTTTATAATCTACAGCATCAAATATAGCAATATATGTGAATATACATGCCTTTTATTTATTATTTTGAGTTTAGATTGTGACTAATGAATTAGCCATTTGGGGGTTTAATTTTCTTCACCAGAAAATTGAGTATTATGTCACCCTCCATGCCAGAATGATTTCTGTTGCACAGTAAATCCTTACATGTTACCTAGCTTCATCTATCAAGGAATTGGTAAAGAGTATATACCTGCAGAGTACATATTCCTACTGGCTAACGTTTTGATCTTCATGGGTGTGACTTGTTGAAAAGCCACTGGTTAGACAAAAATATCCCTATGGTACAGGAAAATGTTGTGTGCTTATAAGAAGCTCTAACTTCTAGCATTTGGCCCATGTAGTAGGAAATGCTGCCCAAACCCCAAGGGGGATGGGCAGGTGTTGAAAGAAGAGCCAAGAAGTCTTTAGAGGACAAGGCAGTTTCGTTTCAAAATTTTTGCCATGCTGAATATGTGTGAGTCATTTGCTCCAGAGTTCAGAATCTAACAATTGGTTGAACGTGCTCTGCATCTCTGTTATAGGTGCTTGAGCCCAGGTCAGGAGGACAGTTTTTCCACTGCTGCTGCATGGCATGTATACACAGCAGGACTTCCTCCAAGTTGGGAAGGAGATAGACTGTTACATATCCACTTTCACCAGAAAATTACAAACATTAGTCTTTTTCTGCCACTAATAGAGTGTGTGACTATGGGCGACTTATTTACATTTTGAAAGAACCAGTTGATTTTTCTGTGATAGGAGAGGGTCTGAGCCATACCGACACATTTGCAACTTTTACTTATGTTTTTAAGAAAGTGGGTTAGTTTCTATTGAAACTAATAGGTGCTCCAGGTGTAGAAAATTACAAAGGAGTCCTATTCTATTTAAGGATGTGAGGGTAGGAGGCTGGAAGTTTCCCGCCCCCACCCCTTTGCCACTGCCCTCTGATGTCTTTGGAGAACCTTTTAGGTCCTCCAGGGTTCCATGTAGCAGAGTTGTAAAGCCACTGGATTCTGAAATTACTCAGGTGTCTTCAATCATTTGGTAGTTCCTAAATGTGCAGATTTAGAAGATTGTTAAACTTATCCATGACCCTGCTCCTGTTTTACACCGTGAGACTTTTCAACTCGAATGAGAGTGTACAAATTAGAAATTTTGGCTAAACTTGACTTAATTTCGTTTTCAAAGAATGAATGGCTTTTCCTTTAAGAAAATACAAAATGGCAAAAGACACTGGTGCAGTGGGAAGGTTTGGAGGATCCTGGGTGTGGCCTTAAGAGACTAACATGGCTTCTGCTGGAGGATTCAGTAGAGGTCTTGTGGGTAGGCGTGGTTGGGGTTGAGCCTATGGGACTCCTAGGGGTAAAGCCAAAGACAAGGAGTGGATTCCCTTCCCCAAGCTGGACTGCCTGGTAAAGGACATGAAGATCAAGTCCCTGGAGGAGATCTACCCATTCTCAATATCCATTAAAGAATCCAAGATTATTAACTTTTTCCTGGGAGCATACCTGAAGGATAAAGTTCTAAAAATCACTCTAGAGAACCAGACTGTGGCTAGCTATCCAACCAAGTTCACATCTTTTGTTCCTATTTGGGGACTACAATGATCATGGTGGTCTTGGTGTTAGTGCTCCAAGAAACAAGCCACTGACACCTTAGGGACCATCATCTTTGCCAAGCCTTCAACCCTGTGTGAAAATGATAATGGAAAAAAAGATCCATAATCCCTACTCTTCCATCCAAGATGACAGCTTCTGTGACTTTGGGCTGGTGTGTCTCATCCCTGTCTTCATAGGCAGTGGAATCTTCACTGCTTCTATGCCCATTGTGGTGGTTTGAATATGCTTGGCTCAGGGAGTGGCACTATTAGGATGTGTAGCCTTGCTGCAGTAGGTATGGCCTTGTTGGAGGAAGTATGTCACTGTGGAGGATGGGCTTTAAGACCTTTGTCCTAGCTGCCCAAAAGATAGCCTTCTCCTGTTTGCCTTTGGAACAAGATGTACAACTCTCATCTTGCTTTCCTAGATGCTGCCATGCTTCCTGCCATGATGATAACAGACTGAACCTCTGACAGTATAAGCCAGCCCCCATAAAATGTTGTCCTTTATAAGAGTTGCCTTGGTCATAGTGTATCTTCACAGCAATGAAAACCCCAAGACACCCAAGAGGCTCAAACTGACAGTCAATATTGATGACTGCTACACCTCAGCCAGGGGATACACTGCCACCTTTGACAACTTTGCCATCTTTGATGCCATATCCCAGCTACCTGACCCCTATTCCTGGAAGGCGTCTGTGTTCACCAAGTCTCCTTATAGGAATTCACTATTGTGTAAAAATGTACACCAGAGTCTCCTTTCAAGGAGTCTCCTTTCAGCTATGGCTAACACACAAGGAAGAGTTTTAATATAAGAAAAATAAAGTGAATTAAGTTTTTTTTAGTTTTAAAGATTGAATGGATATGAGAGATCTAGAAATGAATCTAAATAAAAGATCTTCAAACTCTGTTGTATTCTGTTTACTTGCTATACCAGTGGTCATGCCATATACTAATTGGCCAGAAGAATCTCTGAATAACTGATGAATTCCTACCTTCTAAAATATCATATTTTATATATAGCATGTATTTTACACTTCCACACATATAAAGAAGGCAAGAAAGCCACATACTAATAGAATAGTTTTAGATGATGGAACGCAGGTGAATTTTGATTTTTTAAAAAACTTCTCTTCTGAATGTTAAGTAAATGCACATACATTTATAACTTTCACAGTCACAAAAAGTTATTAAAATGAACATATTTTCATCTACAAGTAATTAAGTTAATTAAAAAGATTATCAAGTCAGCACAAAAATTCAAATTAATAGTATTAAAAATAGCTTTTTATTGACTTGGAGCTCAATGAGCCATTGCAGTTATAAATCTAAGACTCCATATTGCTGGAACTTATAGAGGACCTTTTACCCCTTCTTATTGATGAATGTGCCTCATTCCTCCAGGGACAGAAGATCAGTGACTGGAAAATACTCTGATAGAAGATGGAGTGGCCACTCATAAGGGGCATTATTCACTGTTTGGATCAGAGCAGATGTTCAAGTTAGTAACAGATTTCATTTAAAACATCTGAGAAGCTATATACAAGGCATTCCTATTGGGTAAATAATAAGATACTTTAAAAATAAACATTTATTTTTATTTTTATGTATGAATGTCTGCCTGTATGTCTGTCTATGAACCACACATATGTCTGGTGACTATGGAAGCCGAAGAATGTAGGATATTGGATCCAGTGGAACTGGAGTTACAGACATTTGAGAGCCACAATGTGGGTGCTGGGAACTGAACCCAGGTCCTCTGAAATAGCAGCCAGTGCTCTTATTCACTGAGCCATCTTTTTTTCCTGGTAATACACTTTTTATTATTCCTTTTACTACAGTTTGTTTGTTGACATCCACAAAATGATCCTTGATATATATATCTGAGATCACAAGGCCAGGGATGAGCCTGCAGGTCAAGCTAAGACAACCCTTACATCATACATTGCCTTTTAACTATGGTAACCATTTAGGAAGGTGATGGACAACTGAACAAAACAGTTCTGCTTTTGAATGTCTCTTTTATCTAGAAGGATCTCTAAGTTAATTAGACTTCTTATTCACCAGCAAAATTTTTTTAAAAAATGCCCTGGTTTTAGTATCTGATTGTCTTCTTAAAAAGAGACAAGAGGATAATGGATGAATAGATAGACGAGGCCAGACAGAAATGGCTACAGTAGCCAGACAGATCTATATTCAGTTTATTACATTTGATTTTCAGAGTTAATTGAGTGTTTTACTCTAAAATTGTCTTTTTCTTCCTCTTCTTCTCTTTGTTGTAATTTAAGAGATAAGTGGAATAAAAAAGATCAATTTTAAAGTTTTCTTTCCAAAGTTGTTCAATGTTCTCCATAGCCATTGATTCAAAGATAGTGCCAAGTGGCCAGATAAAACTGGCTTTATTGTGTTGGTAGATAAGCAGTTTGGTTTGTGTGTGTGTGTGTGTGTGTGTGTGTGTGTGTGTGTGTGTGTGTGTTTTCTTTTTGGTAGCACAGGTTAATCCAACAGAGAGCTTCAAGCTTCACAAGCAGACATTCTCCCATTGAGTTACATCTCCAGATCCAAGATTCCTCGAGGCTATATGTATGAACAAGCATTGAAGGAAAGATGGGGGAATGTGTAGCTAGTGACACCTCACTAAAAATACTACAAGAGACATTAAGGTGGTTCACAGGACTTATTTCAACTGTAAATCTGCATGTTCTGCCTTTAGCACAGGGAAGCATTTTATGTGTTTATAGAACACATCATCTTCAGGGTAGATAATTTCATTCTTGGGTATAGAACAAGCAAGCTAAGGGCTAGAATGTGTATGTAACATGTGCCACAAAAGCTTTCAATGAATCCTGGGTTTAGGCTCTGAGACTAAGGATGTGCTCATTCTCTCATTTGGTCAATCAGATTATTCCTTTTGGTTCTAAGGTTCATGGCTGTACTCAACTTCCAATTAATAGTCCCATTGGGTTAATTCATACATATTGTTGCTAAAATGGCATCATCTATATTCTTTTTAGAATAATCTTCTAGATTTGTGCTGAAAGTGAGGTCATGAGGCAGAAGGTGGTCTTGAATATTGAATAGGAAGAGTGCTCTATTACAAGACCCTGTACAACCTCAAACATATAACTTAACGTTTGGAATCCTGTTTCCCTTCTTTTCATAAAGACCTTGATAGTGTCTCCTCTGCATTCTTCATGAGAGTGTTTCCAGGGTCTAAAGAGTGACTGTAAAGCATTAGTTATGTGTGTCCTTGCATGGATGATGGCTTCTGGCCAACTGACTTTTTCCCCTGGGAATAATGAAAGTGTCTTTTAAACTCTCAGTTTTTTTTCCCATAAATTACTGAGACAATCAACTTACGTGCAAATATTCATAGGGAAGTTTGAAGCCATGGTTGGTTGGCTATGTTTTGGCGGTCGGTGGTGTGGTAGAAAATTGTAGTAGAAGGCACATAGTGAAGTAAATGTGTTTATGCCATGGTTTTCAGAAAACAGAAAGAGAATAGGGAAGGAAGTACAGTCTCAGTATTAGTTTCCAGGGCAAGCCATAATTGATCTATGCCCCAGCCATACCATACCACTAGAATGTTCTACCACCTCTCCATTGCATGAAGTTTGGGAACAAACATTTAGCAGATGATCTTTGAGGACATTTAGATTTCAAACCTTCTATCAGAAAGCAGTCAGTCCTGGCACAGAGGATTTCTGATAGTTTTTAGAAAGATAAATCTTTCTTGCCATTTTTCCAATTATGTTGATTTTGATATTCTATTCCTATCCGGGAGCATCCCATGATCCAATAAAGATTCTCAAAGAGTAGTATGAAGATGCTGATGAGCTATAACTTGCTGTCATAGGATGCTAGTCTTTGCAACATGGCTTTATGTATTTTGTTCCTGTTTAAATTATTCATACTATGGGAAGAAAATAGTCACGCCATAAATTTGTTAGCTGTATTCTTAGGTCACTTGAAGTTGTATATATGGTAGGAAGCTTCTGGGCTTTTTCTACCCCTCCAAAATCCTTCTTCCTTATTAAAATATAAGTAATTTCAAAACCAACTCATCCAATAGCTTCCAAAAGAAAAAGCCACCATTCTCTGATAATTACAGATTATCTATCATCTCAGGGCTTGATACTTCCCATATGTGACTCATTGACCTGGTTGGATAGCTATCACTACTATTATTTTGCAGGTGAAGAAAAACAACTCCCTGGTTAAAGTCTGATGTCATTCAAGAAGTAAAGGATTGAGCCAGGACTTGAACTTGTGTTCCCAATGCCAAGTAAAAGGATCTTTTGGCCAGAGTTAGACATCTGGTGTATACACATCAGTGTAACTCAAAATGGTGCTCTAGTGAATCATTCAAAAAAGCAACAACATACTATGATTTCTAAAATTTGAGGGAGAGAGCTGTGATGTGAACAGAAGGGGAAGAAGAATGAGACCAACAAGAGGGAGAGGGAAGAGAGAAAGAGAGAGGGGCAGGGGAGAGAGAGAGAGAGCTACAGGATATAAATATAGGTAAAGAAACAGGGTTGAGAAAGACATTAGTAAAGGTAATTTATTAAAAAGCACTTTGATAATAGACACCAGCTTCTCTTTCTCTTACTATGAAAATCAATTTATTTCCTTGGAGAAGAGGTTACCCAGAGGTTTATATAAATGAGGTTTAACTGGAACACAGCCATGTCTGTTTGTATCCATAATATTGTTGTCTGTTTTCTTCTAATGATGACTCAAGTTTTTCCAGTATAGTCATGTCTTGAAAGACCTGAAATATTTACTGCCTGCCTAATTACAGAAAGTTTTTACTGACCTAGGTTTAGAACATGTGAAGATTATAGAGAAATTTTGAAAAGTCAGAAAACATTTGCCTAGAAATAAAACTAGATTGTGCTATTTCATGGTCTCTGTAAAATATTGCTTTTGCAACTTACACTTGGCAGTATAGTATGAATAATATTATCTGCTTCTGCTAGCCTTTGTTAGTGTTGAGAAGCATGGGTTTTTTTTTTTTTAAATTTTTGCTATCTGAAGCATGAGCCCCCTCCTTTGTGCTACACACCTATTGTTACCATTTTCTCTGGATGATTTAAAAATTTCATTATTAATTAATTAATTAATTATATACATGTACAAAGAAGTGGGTTTCATTATATCATCTTCTTTAGGTATCTTGTGTATTTTGATCATGTTTGCTTTCCAGTACAAGTTCTAGTCCCCTCACCCTACTTGTCCCCCTCTTCTTCTTAAATGGCATGCTCATTTTTAATGGTGTCTCTCTCTCTCTCTCTCTCTCTCTCTCTCTCTCTCTCTCTCTCTCT
>BDUI01000861.1:122992-136317 GCA_002335545.1 Apodemus speciosus
AAAAAAAAAAAAAAGGCCAGTACTCACAGCATCTCCATAGTGATCCAGCAAGCTAGAGACTCAGGAGAGAAAACATTTCTCTCAGCATGCTCGTCAGCATGCTGACAAGCTTGAGACCCAGGAAAAGTCAGTATCTTAGTTTGAAAACCAGAAGGCAAGAAAGGTTCCTTTGACTTGGGAGATGGCTAGCTTTCTGATTCTATCCATGCCTTCAACTGACTGGATGKGTACCATCCGCATTGGGGCAATCTACTTTTCCAAGTTTACCAATTTAAATATCAATCTCATCAAAGAATACTACCACAGGAACAACCAGAAGGATGTTTTTTTTACCAAGTAGCTGGGTATCCTATGGCTCAATCACATTGAATCATAAAATTAGCCTGTATACCAGCTTTATTTCTAATCCTATCAAACTTTTCCTCAACCTTAAACCTAACCCTAACCAGACTTAATAGTTACTACTAACTACCCTACATGTGCCAGATACTTTTGGCTTCCCAGCTTCCTTCTTTATGGTGGGGAAAAAATCCCACCCTTAACACTAAAATGTGTTAGTGTATTGAATACCGCCATTAGGAAAGTCAAGATAGATCCCTGCAATGTAGACTTGAAAGGAAGAAATGATGAACAAAGAGGTTATGTAGATTGATATCTGATTAAAACCTTCTTGGACCACGAGGAGCTGCTTGGCCACACACAGTGACATCACTGTGCTCCAGGCTTGTTCCTAACAATGGCTTGTGAAGCCATTGGCAAGGCTGTGCACCCAAAGAGGTGGGCACTGTATTTCAGTTCTTAGTGCAGAGAATATAAACCCAACAATGATTATGAGCAAGCTGAAAACCCATTGTCAATATTCTCACTCATCCATGTAATTTTAGATAAAGTTTATCAATGTTTTTACTCTGTGATTTCATCCACACCAACTATAGTCTTGCTTCAGCCCTAACCTGTATGGTGAAAAAGCAAGCTTTCTGATTTCTAGAAAGCTTCCTAGGAGGAACAGTGTCAGAGCTAAAGCAATGGCTCAGTGGTTCTGAACTTGAAAATCAAGGACTCATCTTAGATGAAGTGATCCATCCCTGGGGGACAAATTCTGGGTAATGGTGACTTTGGAATTATCCTGGCATGATAGTTGCTAAGTGATTCTGTCAATCTAGCTTCAACCTTTCATTTTATAGATCGAAAGAAAATAAAACTTGAGAAGGCTACATGGCTTTGGTAACTTCAACATCAATGGGCAAAGCCAACACCTAAAGTCTCGAGACTCCCAGTTCAGTCCTCTTGTCTAGAATATGCCTCCTCTCATCTTGTTTCCTCAGATTTATAGCTAAAGAAACTGTTGTACCACATTAGACCAACATTAGAACTTCCAAGATAAGTGATACTTTGGCTTAGCCCATATGCAACTTGCTTAACAACTTTCATTGCTCTGCCCTGTATCACTCTTATTCAGAGGTACGTGTACTGTGGCAGAAACCATTCTCCATTAACCCATTTGCAACAAAAAGGAAATAAATCCTCATCCACCAACCTTGACCAGACAGATGAAGGTTGTGCTCATTTGGCACTGACCTTGTAAAGATGGATTGCAGTTCGAGAGAGTCTATTTTATAAATTGTGTGTGTGTGTGTGTGTGTGTGTGTGTGTGTGTGTAGGGGGCAGAGAGAAGAGACACACACATATAAGTACATACACAGAAGGGGGAGAAAGAGGGGGAGGCAGGGAGAGAGAGAGGGTGGGAGGAAGGGAGAGAGAGGGAGGTTGGGACAGAGGGACAGAAGAGGAAGGGTGGGAGGGAGGGAGAGAGAGAGGGATGATGGGAGAGAGAGAGGGGAGGAGAGAGAGAGGGAAGGTGGGAGGGAGAGAGAGGGAGGGTGGGAGGGAGAGAGAGAAAGAGAGAGATCCTTCCTTCCTCCTTCTGAGCTTTTCAAGTTCACATTCATTCAGGAACATTCTGGGAATCATAGGTTCAGCGATTTTAGCATCTGCTCCATCCCTCTATTTTTCTAATTCTTGAAAGATTTTTACATTTTTCATTAAACTTACACTGAAGGAATTGTTCTTTGAAAATAGCAACTGAAATCTACCCTCAGTCCTGATTGAATGTGTTTGATGTGTTTAGACAACCTGGAAGCCACTGAAATAGGCTAGCAAGGTTGCATGCCATAGTTACCTTATCCATTTATACCAGGGTACAGTAAAGGTTTTGATCCCAGTTAGTAATTCATTTAAATGACAATTGCAGATTCCTCCTAGGTCCCAGGACTTTGTCACTATGAGAAAATTAATGTAAACGATCCCCCTGCTCAACCTTGATGAGTTTAAAGCTCATGGCTAGGGGAGAGGAACATCCTTGAACATGCCTACCACTCAATATCATGTTCATGAAGATGCTTTAATAGGGGTTTAGGGGTCAGTGGATTACTGCTAGTTAAAGATAGAGGAAGTTTCTATTGATGGCTTGATACTGGGAAATGAATGATAACTTAAAAGGAAATGTAAATGTATACTAAAGGTAATATGCTGAGCAAAGAAAATGGGAAGTTTGTTTTTAATATCAGAGATAAGAAGGAGCATTAAAAGATAAGATTGGATCCCAAAGAGCAGTGGTTTCATCCTGTGGATCCATTCCTCTTTGGGGCTAGATGATCCTTTTACAGGGGTCACATATTAGATATATTGCATATCAGATATTTACATTATAGTTCATAACAATATCAAAATAGCTGTTATGAAGTATCAATGAAAATCATATTATGGTTGAGGGTCACCACAACGTGAAAAAGTGTATTAAAGGGTCACAGCTTTAGGAAGGTTGAGAACCACTGCCATATTGTTGATAGAGTTTTTCTGACCACTGCATTTCCTTAATGTTGTACATCAGAAGTAGTTACAATAAGTGGTATTTGTTACCTTCAGATGTGTTTTCAACAAGCAGTTAATTAAACAACGTGATCTCTGTAGATTTTTCTCATGAAAATAAATGATTATTTGTCTCCACTTTGCAGATGGTATGGTGGATTGAAAGAGAATATTGCCATAGGCTCATATGTTTAAATACTTGGTCCTCAGTTGGTGGGAACTGTTTGAGAACAATTAGGAGGTATAACTGTTTTGGGGAGAGGAGGATGTATCACTGTGGGGTGGACATTGAGATTTCAGAAGCCTAAACCATTCCCAGTTCTCTCTCTTTTCTACGTGTGGATAAGGATGTAAGCTCTCAGTACTGTTCCAGCACCATGCCTTGATGCCTATGAGCATTCTCCCTATTATGAGGTCGTGCAATTATCCTCTGAAACTGTAAGCCCTAAGTAAACTCTTCCTTCAACAAGTTGCCTTGGTCAGGGTGTCTTTCACAGGAATGGAAGAGGAACTAAGATGTGGGGGAACTAAGGTTGAGAGGTCAGCAGAGCTGGGGTTTGAACTTAAGGCTACATGTTTATTCTACAGAGTTTTAGCCTCGGTGTTTAGAGAGATACTGCCATTTCTGTGTGCTAGCACTGTAGTATAGGGGTTGGGAAGAGACAATTTTAGACATATTGTGTTGGAGTTCCCCCCTGAGAATTCTGGAGAAGAGGCAAATGTGGAAGCTGGAGAGATGTCATTTGGAAGGGAAAGAGTTTGTTTCTGAAAGCTGCTTACTAAGGCTGGCATTTTCTGAATACTAGCCATGTTTCTTTGCCTTACAGGATTTCCAGATGGGAATTCTCAGTTTTTCCACCAAGACCGCTCCTTGGTGTATGTGTGGTTTTCCAAACCTTTCTCTTCCAAAGTTAAGCTCAGGTGTGTGTATATGTTGGCATGCTTCTGCTGCTTTTTCTTCCCTGCGTTTCTGCTGTTATCTCCATTTAGCTGAAAGGGTTTTGTAAGTTCTTGTCCCCTTGTTGGCTGCCAAGGTATATCCTGGAGAGGGGTCACACTGTGTTCAGCATAGACCGGAACAAGCTCCCTTGACTCTGTCACCATAACAGTGAAAAGGTGTCATTGTGAGGGAGCTGAAGACACTACACTTGGTCCTGAGGGAAGAGATGGGCTCTTTTCATCAGCTGGGAAGACAGGAGGTTACCTGATTGGGGAAGCCCTTGTGCCCAAGGATATATGACAAGCTCAGTGATGCCATCTTGTCTGGTTTAGTGATTATCTTCTGATCTTATTTCCCATTCTTCCTTCCTAATTCATCTAACCAAAATCTCTTGTTCTTGATTATGCAGGCAATGATACAACTGTTGAAATGAGACTTATCCTCCCAGTCAGGGAAAAAAAGGTATTAAAGAGAGAAAGGCTAGGCAAAGGTTAAGAAGCCAGAATTTTCATTGTGCTATAAAAACCAAAACAAGCAAACAACGAAACCAAACCAAAACCAAAACAACATAAAAGAGATCTTAATAGTGGTAGTCTGTATGAATCCAATACTGTTGTTACAAATCCTACAAAACAAGTGACTTAAAACGTGACCCATTTTTTTCTTTTTTTTCTTTTCTATATTCTTTGTTTACATTCCGAATGCTTTCCCCCTTCCCAGTTCCCCCCTCACCATATGTCCCCTAAGTCCCCTTCCCTCTGCTCTTTCCCCAGTCACCCCTCTCCCATTTCTCTGTTCTGGTACTCCTCTACAATACTGGATCAAGTCTTTTCAGGACCTAGGCCCTTTCCTCCCTTCTTCTTGGGAATCATATGATTAGCTAATTGTATCTTGAGTATTCAGAGCTTCTGGGCTAATTAATATCCACTTATCAGTGATTGGATTTCATGTGTATTCTTTTGTGATTGGGATAGCTCACTTAGGATGATATTTTCCAGTTCCAACCATTTGCCTACAAATTTCATGAATTCATTGTTTTTAATTGCTGAGTAGTATTCCATTGTATAAATATACCACATTTTCTTTATCCATTCCTCCATTGAGGGGCATCTGAGTTCTTTCCAGCTTCTGGTTATTATGAACAAGGCTGCTATGAACATAGTGGAGCATGTGTCCTTGTTGCCTGCAGGGGAATCCTTTGGGTATATGCCCGGGAGTGGGAAGTGACCCATTTTTTTAAGTTCATGTTTTTTTATAGTTGGTGGAACTGTTTGGGAAGGATTGGGGGTGTGTGTCACTTCTGGTTGGCACTAAGATTTAAAAGATTCACACCATTCCCAGTTAGCTTCCTTCTTCTATGTCCTGTGGGGCAGATGTAGAGTCTCAGCTCCTTTTCCCTCACTCAACATGACTGTCATGCTTCTTGCCATGATAGTCATGGACTGAGGAATTGTATTGCCTTCATCAGGGTGCTTTGTGAGAACAGTAGAAAAGCAACCAAGGCAGTGGTTTGGTCTCTTGCAGGGCTACTACCTTCTTTGAAATGTCCTCGTTTTGCTACTAGCTGGAGAACATGCTCTTCTCTTAAAGGGCTTTTGGGGTTATGTGAGACCCACTTGCACAATTTTCTTGTGTTTCCCATCTCCACTGCCATAGCAAACTGGACGCCTTTAACAGTGGTGTGTTGCCTCACAGGTCTGGCACTGTGAGTCTGCACTGAGATGATTAATTCCTTCTGAGAGCTGTGAGTGACAGTCTGTTCTTGTTCTCAGATGAGTGCCCTCATGTTCATATCACATTTTCAAGCATAGCGGTATTACTGGCTCTGGGCCTAATGACCGCATCATAATTAATTATATCTGAGACAAACTTGTGTCTAATTTGAGTTACATCTGAAATACTTGAAAGTCCATATATAAATTCAGGTGATCGGAGTTCATACTATCACATCCTATAACATACCACAACCATAATAGAGACTTCTTATTTACCAATACTCAAAGGGCAATGGCTTTTTCCCCCTTCCTTTTTAAAATTACATTTTTAATATACTGTATTTTGATGATTTTTTTCTCCCCAGACTCTTCCCAGATTTTCCCCACCTCCCTGCTTAACCCAACTTTATGGTCTTTTTAAAAATAAACTCACAAAACCAAAACCAACCCCCCCCCCAAACCAAGAAACTAATTAAGAGGGAATAAAAAGGCCCAAACCACAAAACAAAAAGTACACAAATACTCATGTCTGGGAAAAGTAGGCAAACACAAATGGGTAGGGGTTTGATAAAGAAGAGAGCCATTGAAGCCATTCTTAGAATATGTCTGTCTCCGAATCACCAAGGGGTTGGGATATACTGTCCTCCATGATGAAGGAAAAGGAGACTGTGAGAGCAGCTACAGGACAGAGGAAGAAGTGAATACTGTGACTGAGGGTGAACAGGAAGTGATGTAAAAACAGATTCCTACACTTAAGAAGCAGCTATGACCAACAGGTATGGGGGCACGAAAAGGCAATGATTGAACCTGTGTCTCTGCAACACAGGGGCCATGACTGGGCAGCTGCTTGTAGCCTGCAGGAACCTGGCGTCTCCTCTTGGTTGTTATTCAGAGGGAAACTTGACTTAGTCCCATGCAGGGGATTTGCCTGAATTTCACACATTATTAAATGGCCTTTGCAAACAGATATGTGTGCACATTGGTTGAGTTACAGTTACTTTGGAGACCCACATTTGTTTACTTGTGGCACTCTAACTCTCGGTCTTAATATCACAGGAATGCATTTCTATTTGGTCTCCACTTTCCTTAGTCCTTTAACATTTCTTAGGCTGCTCTATGAAGGAAAGATGGTTATTAGGATGCAGTGCTGGTATTAACCACAGTCGATTGAGGATCTGCTACTCTGGGCTTTTGAACTTTTTCCATTCACAATTTCTTTCTGTCTAGGATTTTTTTCTTTTGCTACGCTGGGTATAAAGCTATTTAAGATAGATATACAAATCAAACACCTTTTGTTATTAAATCACGAAGAAATTTATTTTAAAGCAATTCTTTGTTAGACCTACCTTTCCTCCATTTGTTTAAGAAGGAAGCACATATGAATACTGGTGAGACAGATATGGTTGTTTATTTTTTTTTCATAAAGAATTAGATCTCAGCTGAGTCCTTGATGCTGAAGGACTCACAGCATTTCCAACCTATGACTGATACCTTGATTTTTACAATAGCCAGTGCTTCTTCACATAGATATATAGTACAAATGGAGGAAGTATGTTTATAACCAGTTCAGAAATGGTTGGGAAGAATATCCTAATTCCAACTCAAATTTCAATCAATTGTTTTATTTTTTGTTGTTTAATTCAAGTCAGCAACTCAAACAGATTTTAAAAAAAACATTCTAGTAATGTCTGAAGTTATACTAATTTGATACTTACATGCTGAGAAATGAGAGGAAAACATCAAAAGTGGCTTTTTTTTTCTATAATTGAACCATTATATTCCTATAAGAGTTAAAAACTGTGTTCAGTAAAATGGCTGTGGTTGATTGCATAGAATGGCCTCGAATCTGAGCTGAGGTATTTCCAACAGTGTTTTTGTTTTGTTTTGTTTTGTTTTGTTTTTTTGGCATTCATTGCATGGAGGGATGCTATGTGCAATGTAAAGTACGCATCCATGTTCAGAACCAGGGCTGCCCTGAGGTTCCACGGAGCATGGGCACATGGGCTGGTACTTCCCAAAACACGTAAGGTCCATTCAATCTTTAATTTTTAATTAGAAACATTTTCCACATTTTCACAACCCCAACATTCAGCTATACAACCTGCTAGGGGGTCCTGACCCACAGTTTAAGGAGCCGGGAGCTACGTGATAGGCCCCGTGAACTACATGACAGGCCCCGGGAAAAGCTTTCCACATTAGTCCTCACCCCTTTTCTACAAGGTCCAGTGCTTCCTCCACCTCACAGAAGGGGAAACTGAGTCTCTGAAGGCTTTCCTGCTGTGAAGGGTAGGGGTCCTGCTCCACTCCAGCTAAGCCACGTGAGTCTGTTCCTTTCTGAGGGGTGGGAAGCAACCTCCTGCTGACGCTGCTGTTTCACTGCACTGCTCTTCAGGCACTACAGGGTCTATGAACACACAAACCTGGTTTGTTTTCCCCTCCTGGCTCCAAATCCCTAGATTTCGGAAGCTCAGCTTTTTGAGCTGTGAAAAAAAAAAAAAAAAGAAATGGTCCCCTAACCCCAGATAATTCATTGCCAGTCAAAGAACAATACAGAGACATTTTAGTCAGTGTGACTTTTTGCAAAGGTCATGCTCCGAGGCTTGGGGATTTGCGAGTGAACACAGTGCCTAGGGCAAAACATTACGTTTGCTTCTCTTTCTGGATGCATTTCGCCACAAAGCACCTTTCAAGGGCTCCATGCACTGACATGTGGGGTTCTATTGTACAGACTGCAGGTGCTCTTCTTCCCAGGTAGATCTTAGAGGGTATTTAGGGAGGGCAGGTGGCAGGGCCAGACATCCAGGTTAATCAGGGGCATTGATTTCACAGGCAGGCACGAATACACCCCACAGCTGTGAGAAGTGATGGGTTCTGTCAGAGGTGAGAAAGCTTAGGAAAAAACAATAGAGAAAAAAAATTACAAGTTGCTTGGGTTTTGGAGGCAGTGTAGGAGTTCGTGATGTAGGTAGGTATTGGGAAGAAACCTAGGGCAAAGAGCCTTTTAAGGTTGCACGGCTTTCCAGTGTGAATGCGCATGATACTAAATGACTACAGTGTAAAGGCTGCAATTCATAATGATGCCATGGACTTCATAATAATAATAATAATTATGTTCTTCTATGTTATCTACTGTATTCCAGGACACATTCATTACCTTCTAAGGGCATTAACTATATTAACTCCCATATTTCCCAAAGCAACTACACTTTGAAATATAATTATTGTTATCTTTGTTTTACACATCAGAAATTGAGGCACAGGGAGAAAACTTAAACCAAGGAATGTCAACTATCAGATTCAGGGTGTAAGTCTGACAGTTTGCCTCTAGGATGGCTCATGGGGCTGACCCTGGAGTGTAGTTGATATACCCAGAGACATTCCATTGGACGAAACTGATTTTCTCTTTCTCAGCAGGTATTCACAGCAAATAGCTTCTTCCAATGCAATCAGTTGTGTTCCCTTATGAATAATCTTCCTTCCATTCCACCCCCATTCCCAACTCCATTCTGAACCCAGCTCTGAAATTCAAAGAAGGTGGTCCTCTCTCTCCTTAGGCTGGAATCTATGTTCTGTCAGGTAAGAAAGCCTCCCATCATTTCTGGCTAGCTGCCCTGCTTTGGTAAAAGGGGCCTCAYGCAGGCAGGCAGCGGGGTGGAAGGCCACATTTGTTTTGCTTTTATTGTTAAATAATATAAATCTCTTGGCTGCGCCACCCGCCGGGACATGAGTTGTGTGTCTTCCCGCACAGTCACTAATGAGACAGTTAATCATTTGTTTATTCTATTCGAAGAGAGGTGGTGTGCATATCTCTCAAACCAGACACTGGGCTCCAGGACCCTTGGGAAGCTGCCCGCCCCTGGCTCATGAGTCACCCATGTTCTTAGCACAATCCCTTTCTGCAGGCCCCACCACCTCTTTCTCTGAACAAACTGGCCAGGATGCAGGCATCAGCTGGTGGTGATTACTATTACTGCTATTGCAGTTATTATTATTATTTTTTTTAAAAATACTCCATTCCCTGAGAAGAAGAAAAAAAAGTAATTTGCAAAGACGCTTTGTTGGGAGATAAGTATGCTTCCTCAAGGGGACAGGGGTTTATCTCACTTGTGCAGAGGTTCCTAGAGGTCGTGCAGCTCACAAGATAAAACTCTGGGATCCTCCTGGGGAAAGGCCGGAGTCAGCGTTCGGCTGTTTTCCTAGATCCGGGGTTAAAGAGGTGAAATCAGCTATGTTCCTCCTGCAGGCTCCCTGGGGCCAAGGCTGCTTTTATTAGCGCAAATCAGGTCTGTCCAGGAGCAGTGGGGTGGGGGTGGGGGAGGAGAGAGCCCAGAGGCATGAAAGAAAGGGCTGGTTTGGGGGTGTTGGAGAAACTGCCAGTCGTACCACTGAACCTGGACTGCCCATGCTGAATGATTTATGTTGAAGGACCCCGGGTGCATCCATTTGCATGCTGTTAGCATCCTCCAGTTATTGTCTTGGTGTTTGGCTAAATCCTAATGCCTGAAGCTTATATTTCAATTAACTGGGTCCAACTGTCTTTGTCTCAAGGCACAGGGAGCTGCCGGAAGTCCTGCTCTCTGCTGTGGCAGCTGCACTGTTGGCAGCCGTGTGTCTGTCTGTCTGTTCGTCTGTCCATCTGGAGTCTGCCAGCTCCCATCTTTGACGCTGTTCTTATCAGTAGAGCTGTTTGTGTKCCAGGCACACGCAAGATTGCCTAAGGCAGGGCCTCTGATTTTAGAAGTGTAAGTTGCTGAAACAGAAAAGCATGGGGAAGCCCTTGGTGGAAACGGGGAGGAAAGTCAGAGGCATGGTGGAGTAGAATGTGGACATTTCCATAGTTCCTGTCTAGCTTCCTTTCTGCCTCAGCCTGTTGTTTCTATCTCAGTCACTCAACCACACACATCCTTCTTCAGCTTATCCTTCCTCCTGCCAATTTTTTTCTGTTAAAATATCCCCCCTTCTGTATCTTTGCTCTCCTTCTTTGCTCCAGGAGGATTTCTATCTGTTCTTATCTTCCTATTATCAAAATGTATCACTCAAGGTTCAGCACAAACTTCCCCAGAAAGCCCTCTGATCTAGCTAAGTTTCTTGTGACTGTGACAAAATACCCAACAAAAGCAACAGTTTGACTCACAGGTGGAAAGTCATGGTGGAGAGGACATAGCATCCAGAGAATGAGGCAGCCAGTTATATTGTATCCGCAGTCAGGAAGCAGAAAGAGGTGAATGCTTTTCATGAGTGTGTGTGTGTGTGTGTGTGTGTGTGTGTGTGGGGAGGGTGTTGTTTCTCATTTTATTTAATCTGTGACTCCAGCTAGTAGGACCGTGCTACACATATTTAGGGTAGTTTATTCCTCTATCGTAAAACCTTTCAGGGACTACCCTCTTAGACACACCCAGAGGTATGTATGATGATGATTCTATCAATGGTGATTCTAAAGCAGTCAAGTGGACAGTGAGGACTGACCTTCATGCCTCCAATTAGTCCTTCTTAGGCTGAGTCTATTGCCCATAATGCTGCTGGTCACCCTGGTGCTGCACCTCTCTCCTCTTCAGGTTAGGATGGCATCACACTGTGTGCGGGGTGAGCAGTCACACTCTGCATAGTGACCTGAAATGAGCAGATTTGTCACTAAAAACCACCTTATTTGTGATAATTTGTTTGAGAAGTCCTAGAAAACTAATGATGAGCTTGTGCTCCTATGCTGGAAAGAAAAAGGTGGGGGAGTGTCAGGAAAAGCCCAGAGACATCAGTATGAACAAAGCAGGCTCTTTCCTCTCATCCCCAAGGATTGCCAGAACCCTTGCTCCTTCCGCTTCCGGCTCCACCCCAAGGGTTGCCAGCACCCTTGCCCCTTCCGCTTCTGGCTCCACCCCAAAGGTTGCCAGTACACTTGATCCTTCTGCTGCCATTTTTTCTGCTCCTGCCTCATATAATGCTCAGCCCTGTTCTTCCTGCTATTGACCATGCACTGCCGCGGGCGGACAAGCCTTGTGATAGGAGAGTCGACACTGAATAAATAACTACTCTAGCAAGAAGAGCAATTGACATTTGCGTGGCCTTTGCAATTTACAGAGCTGTTTGCCATTTTGCATTACAGTTTGTCTTTACAATAACCATGTGGGGGTGGATATTGGGAGGCTTGTATCTGAGAAGATGGGCAATCAGGGGTCTTGTTGGACCTGTGTGGGACACACCTAGTATAGTTTGGTTCACAGCTTCAAAAACCCTTTAGCTGAGGATGTAGTTCCGTGGTTCATCCCTTGTCTACTAAGCACAAGATCGTAAGCTCGATCTTTGATACCACAAAGCAAAACAATCCCCACTTCAGGCTCCAAATCAAGGTCTTTCATTTTTAGATTTTTAAAAATTTTATTTTATGTGTATGAGTGTGTATGAGATTTTTTTTTGTCTGCACATATGTGTGTACTAAGTACATACCTATTGCCTACCAAGGTCAGAAAAGGGTGTCAGATCCTCTGGAACTGGAGTTATGGGTGGTTCTGAACTTCCACATGGGTGCTGGGGACCTAACCCAGGTCCTCTGCAAGATCAGTAAGTGCTCTTAACTGCTGGGTCAACTTTCTAGCCCTCTAAATCAATTTCTTTTAAAATGTATAATTAATATCATTTACCTATAAGAACCAGTGGATCAAATTTGTCTTTAATTTTTTTATTTTCAAACAGGAATATCCTTTGCCTAGACAGGGAATTCATGACACTCTTTGTTTCCCTGAAGTGAGCTCAGATTCAGTATGGTTTACAGTAGCAGAAAAGCTATGAGAAAATCCTGTTTGTTCAAGGGTCTTTATTTAAATGGCATCTCAGTGTGTTAATCCTTTGTTATCATTTGGGGAAGCTACTGGGAACCCTGTGTATGTGTCTGTGTGTGTCCATGTGTGTGTGTGTGTGTGTGCTTTTGTATGCATACTGTCTGTACTCTCTCAGCTGTTATCCCCCTCTGGTGGTCACTGGCATAAATCCATCACCTGATCATTTAAAATCCCAAGAAAAAGTCAATACAGGGAAAGCACAGAGTGAACCATCATATACTTAAGCATGGTTTCTGTTTGTGTATCYTCTGAGGCGTGTCAGTGGACAACTYGGCTCCTCCCATGGCACGCCTCACCCCAGAAGAGGAAAACTCCTGAGTTAATGGAAAGACAGTGGGCTTCAATGATGAACTATCATAATCAGCTTTGTTACTTAATCTTGAGAAACTTTAGAAACCTCTGTGTATAAAATGGGGCACTGGCAAGCACCCCTAGCCCAGGAGTAGGGTATAGATTATACAAAATAATGTGTGTAAAGTCTTTGAGGCAGAGTAGGTGCTTAATCACGATTTAGTTTCTGTCTCTCACCCATACATGGTTTGCTCTAGAGTTGAGCTCATGCTTTGATTGTATATCACACTTTTAACCAGATAACAATTCTGTCATGTTATTCTCTAATAAGGAAGACTGTTGTTGTTGTTGTTGTTGTTGTTGTTGTTATTGTTATCAAAAGGAAACTAAGAAATTGAAGGAAGGAAATAAGATTTCTAGATTCCTTATCAGATCAGCATTAGGGCTTCCTAATGGGTGCACATCTCCCTCCCATGGAAGGAAAGGATAAAAAGTAGTATCTAGTGGGTCCTCTAATATAACCAGGCCCTTAGCTCAAGTATTTTACTTATTGAATTTCGAACAACCACAGTGAGATTGGCAAGGATTTGATATTTGTTTTATAGATGATAAGACGGACCTAGAGAATTGAAGTTGCTCAAGGTTTCATGTCCAGCCCATCTGGCTCCTGACTTTTTT
>BDUI01000861.1:140957-154518 GCA_002335545.1 Apodemus speciosus
TACAACTGTGCACATATATGCAACAAAGAATTGTTTTACATGCATCATTTAATTTTTAAATATTTATTGGTTTTTATCTATATGGGTATTTTGCCTGTATGTATGTTCATTTGGTGCTTATATGCTTGGAACCTGTAGAGAGCAGAAGAGGCCATTGGATTTTCTAAAACTGTACAGATAGCCATGCGGTGCCATATGGGAGCTAGGATTCAAACCTCAGTATTCTGGAAGAGCAGACAAATGTTGTTCAGTGATGTGCCATCTTTCCAGCCAAGATTTATTATTATTTTTAAATTATGTGTACACATGTGGGTATGTACATGTTAGCACAGGTGCCCATGGAGGCCAGAGGCATCCTTACAAGCAGTGAGGCACCCCAGGTGGATACTGGGAGTTGAACTCCATCCAGTACTCTGCAAAAGCTGAATGCACTCTTAGTTTCTGAGTCATCTCTCCAGCTGTTTACTTTTAAAATATAACATATGCTAGTGCTTCTTTAAGCATGTTATACACATATGCTAGYGCTTCTTTAAGAATGCTATACACATATGCAATGTATTTTGATAATATTCATGCTCACCCTTTTCTCTAACTCCCCTCTGATCTTCTTTTATCCAAACTTCCTGTTCTCTCCTTTTATTTTATGACCCACCTAGTCCAGTTTGTGCTATCCATATACTTACCAGAGTGGGACCATCCACTGAATCATTGTCACCCTACTAGGGACCACACCTTTAAAGAAAACCGATTTTCTATTTCCCAAGAGCTATTAATTGTTGATACCTTTCCAGCTGGGGTATGAGGGAGTTCATGAACCCCTCTCTTCTTGTTGTTRACATATTGATTAGCTTGATCTTGTGGAGGCAACTATAGTTGTTGTGAGTTCCTGGGTGCAGCTGTCTTGTTAGGTACTGTTTGACTCCAGGCCTCTGACTTGTGGATCTTAGAATCCTTGTGTTATCCTCCATCCTCATTATAAGATGATCTATGAGCCTTGGAAGGCACAGAGTATGATGCTAATGTCCCATTTATGGTTGACCACTCTACAGTCTCTTATTGGACCAGTTGTGAGTTTCTGCACTGACTGCTGTTTAATGCACAAAGAAACTTAGTTGATGAGTTCTAAGTGCTACACTAACCTATGGGTAGAGAGGTAAGAATTTAGAGGGTATTCTGATACTGTTTGCATTTAGCAAAATAATAGTATTAGCTTTACCCCCAAGCCTGTGAGCTTTCCAACCTTGGGTTCTTGACCACATTTATGGTGCCAGGCATATGTTTCTTCCTATGGAGTAGGACTTTCCAGTTGGGACATGGATAATTTCCCTCATAACATTTGTGCTTCTTTCCCACCCATATTTTACCATATTGGTCATTATTGTAGTTGACAGTTGAGTAAGTCTCTTGACTTACTCACCCACTCCCAGTAGTCTGCTTAGCATTTTTTTTTGATACCATAGAATCTATGTAGCAGGGAGAAAACTTCCTGGTCATTTCCAACTTTATTTTTCTATGTGCTGTGAATAATGTATGTGGCATCTTCTGCAAGAGGATCTTACCATCAAGTTCTGGTGAACAACCAAAACTTGGTATGTGGCAATAGCATGTGTTGTTTTAGGGTTCTCTGGGACATCCCTGATGAAAAATTTGAGGTAAAATCTTTTTGATAACCCCTAGCTTCTGGGAGAAGCATTATTGCCTATCTGTGACAATACCAATTAAACTCTTTTATGCAAATTATGCACACATATATATGTATATATATATCTTATAAGGTATTATGTTTCATATGGCTTTTCTAACATCCCAAATGTTAATGATCTCAACTCCCACCCATTCCATTTCCTTATATACCCTTCTTAATGTGACCCTAAAAGTTACCATGATAGCTTTAGAGGATAGTTATCAAGATCTCTATTGTACTTCTAAAAACACAATTCCATTAAAGGAGAATAAATTTCTCAATAATGTAAGAAATACATGAATGCATCCATATCCATATAAAGGCATATGCTTTCCTTTACTCTCTGTATCTCACTGTGGATGGAGCAAATAATTCCCAAAGAAGATGTAACTCACTCAGTGTCTTATATTAATGATACAGGTACTGATCAATATAAATACTGAAATCTACTTCTCAGCACTGTGTTCTTTTTATCACCTTTCTATAATCTAAGCAGCCATTGGCTGTCTGGGCAGCCCACCTGCCTGGTATCCAGCCTCTCCAACCCCTGAGGATGACTTGGTCTTCACTGACTCAGGACCCAGAAGTAAATGTGTGGGATTCATCAGGAAATTATCTTTCCAAAGTTAAAAACAGGTTAAAAACAAAGGCTGAGCAAAAAAATCTCATCAGCATGCTAACAATGACTGTTTAGATAATGGAATTGTGGACAATCTGCTTTCATTTCTCTCTTTCTGTGGTCTTAGAAACTCAGTGAGACTTTATAACTTAAAAAGAAAGAAAGAAGTGTGACAGTCCAGGTATCAAAGTGAATGTGTCATATGTGTGCTACTGGATGCTGCTAAATTGGGATAGGTTGCATGGCAGATGAATGGAAGGGCAGACATTGTGTTCGTCTTGTAAATAAGTGCCACACGGCAGGGCATTTATCATTCTTTAACTCCCATTTCTTTTTAGAGTCCCACTGATAGTCTCAGTTGTCCTGTCTCTTGCTTCTGCCTTGGAGCCCCAGGGTCGATTGTGAAAATACACAGGTTTGCAAAGGGCCTGGCAGGCCAGAGAAGATAGAAGGAGTCAGAGGATCAGACTTCTCTTTGCAGAGCTGTTGGCTTGAGCTCCTCACTCCACCTGCTGTGGACCTGTGGACTTACATAACACATTCACAGGACTTCATTTTCCAGTAGATTGAAAGCAAAGCCACTGTTGATTTTCTCCGAAAAGATCTATTTGGAAGTGCAATTGCCTGGAATTACATGGTGGGGCGAGAGGCCAGACCTTGCTGTAAATAACTTTCCTCTCAGCCACACACAGAGACCCAGCTACCAGCACTGTCTGTGCTGCAGGCACCTCTGTTTGATGTGGAATATTTATATATATGAACACAGGTGTGCATAATCTCAGGCTGTTACTTAGCTCAATGCCCCTTCTGCTTCTGGAGCTTTGCATCTAAAGGAAAGCATCTAAACCTGAGATAAAGAGGAGGAAACACTGGGTTTTTGTCTCTGGTTCTTGTATCAGCCCATTTGCGTGGCCTCTTTCCTATTTCTTATGCCACCTACCTGTGGGTTCTTGGAGCTGTATGAGGCCCGAGTCTCATGTGCACATCATGGGTTGGTTCAATGAACAAACAGGAGAGTTGTTATACAAGGAAGTGTCTGAACTGTAGAACCATGGGAGCCAGTGTCAACTCATGGGGTCTTAGAGTAGTAGTACTTGCATCTGTATTTATACAGAAAATCAAGCACACTACTAAAAACACAACCTACAACAAATAACTAAAGCCAAACAATTGGTGACAGGATGGGGGTTAAGTGTACCTTTATCTCAGTGTTCTTATGAGAATGAAAGGAATAATGCTGAGAAATCACAAAACATAGCACCTGATAACTGGCACGTGCTCTGAAAATCCTGTGGTATGTCTTGCATTTGGGACAATTGTGACTACTGAAATATGAAGCAAAAACAATGGTTTGAGAGCAGGGTGGCTCAAGCAAAGGTTGTGTAGGATTCTGTAAAGTATTAGATGAATTTGAGGGGGGACTGACTTTGCTTCTAAAGAGCCATAGCATATAGGCAGGGTTCCCCCAAAGAAAGAATAATTAACCAGAATAATGAACACACAGTGGCAGATGAGACTAACTGCTGCATTCTTCTAGTGGGTATTTATTTAAAGAGCCCTTCCTGGGCAAGTAGAAGATAGTGTCTAACCCAAAGATAGTGCCATTTAATGCTCATCTGGAAGGGGAAGTTTTAACTAGAAAATCTTGTCAATGTTCACTGGCTACTCTACAGAATTAGCCCTGTCTTGCAAGCATTATGGAGTGGCACATTATCTCATCTTGATGATTTTGCTCTGAAGTCCTATGGCTTATGTGTGCATTTCTCCATCAAATCAATATCGCGATGGGATCTACCAAATTGTGCACCATAATCTCAGGATATGACTATTATATAAACCTCAAGACAGAGTGCAAATATTCATCTATACAACAATGGCTGAAATTCTACTCCATGACTATAAGAAGTACAGGCAAACTTCTCTTAAGTAGTTTTTTTGTTCATATGTGCCTTATCTGAAGTAATCTCTAATGTGCCTGGTGACACTTATTTTTATTATTATGTCATCACTATAGGGTAGTGGTGGAAAGGAAAGATATTGGAAGCAGGTTGCATGCTTAAAATCTAAGATCACTCTTACTGTGAATATAGGCAAGCTAATTCTCTATGACTTGATCTTACATTTATGTAGGGATATAATAGTAATGTTTCAAAAGACTATTTTAAGCATGGAGTAATTAAATGTATATAGTGTGCTTAGCTATTATTATCTCCACTAAACATTTGAGAACATTGGGGATGAGAGATAGGGAAATGATGTTCACAGTAGCATGCAACTGGCGACAGAACCAAGTCAAGGATCCATGCCACAGGACACTACGATTAAGCTTTTTTTTTCTGTTCTAAGAAAAATGTGAAGGATCTTTGGTTTCTCCTACATTAGCATCTTTTGTGACATCTATCAGTCATAAGTAACAGCATTTCAGAATGGCTTAAAGCCTCACTAAGAATAGTTGAAGACTTGAGAGCTTCTTTAATTAATTGTCAATCCCTGAAAACATGTTTAAAAAATCCCACCTCATCGAATAGATTCAATTTATGTGCCAATCCCAGCTACAGCTGAGGCACCAGTTTGTGGGATTAATGATGAATACTATCAGGAGCAGGACTCAGCCTTGTCAATCACTGATTGTCCTGTAGCCAGATCTAAAGAGAACTTTTCTTCCTAATGTGACTCCAAGACACGAGTTGCTTTGAGTGTTTAACGGAGGTCAAACTCTGAGTTTTCATTATGAGAAACTAGATATGTACTACCCAGATTGTGAGTGGAAATTGTTCCCATCAGTCTTGTTTTGAATACTTGGCCACTAATTGTAGAAATGGAAAGGATTTGGAGTCRTTGAGAAAGGGATCTGGYTCATGGTAGTAGATCAGTAGGAATGGGACTTTGAAGGTTATATCTACCTTGTTTTTTGTTTGTACATCTGTTTCCTAGTGAGAGACCACCTGGTAAAGGTTTTACTGTGCTCTACCACAATCTTCAATTGAGACATTCCCAATCCCAAGCCATCTCTGGCATGATACATGATGGAATGTGCCCCTTAACACCATGAGCCTAAATGAACCTTTCCTTCCTTTAGTCATTTCTGTCAGGTATTTTGTCATATCAATGAGAACAGTAACTAATACAGGAACTACCTATTGATAGAATTAAGATAGAAGGTAGGGGTGGGGTGGAGAGATGGCTCAGTGATTGGTTAAGAGCACTGACCTTTCTTCCAGAGGTCTTGAGTTTAATTCCCAGCAACCACACGGTGGCTCACAAATACCCGTAATAGGACCTGGTGTGCTATTTTAGCATGTCTGAAGAAAGCTACAGTATACTCACAGAAATAAATTAATAATAAAAAAATGCTGTCTTAAACTTTTTTATTTTTTCAAAAATAGAAGATGGAGTAGAAGTTACGGTTTTTAGGTGTTTTTTTTTCCTAGACTGACCTAAAACAAGCTTTCAGTGATTCAAATATAGGGTGTTTTAATATATGTTTTAATATGTATTTTAATGAAGGTGGTCCAGATAAGAGGTGCGGGTATCATTAAGGATGATCTTGCATTGTCCTTACTTCCCCTAATTTCTCTTACTATAATGTGTACATTTTACCACTAATGATTTATTATCTAGGAATTGTTGGTGTTTATTTTGAAAAGTAATAATTGAATTTTTAATATCTCCAAGAGAGCAATATYATACATGAAATCAGGTAGTATCGTATAGTGAGGTTTCCTTTTCCCAGTTTGCATAGATATGGCAGCCAACTAGCTGTCCTGTGACCAATTAAGAACTGGAATATAGGTAGTGTGCCTTGGGAGAAGTGTGTGCAGCATTTGCTGATTCACCATTTTGCAAATTCAGTCCTCCTATCTGCTTTTTTGCTCAGCAAAGATGCTAGAAGTTCTAATTGCACTTATGTTAGAACAGGAAGCTCTAATACAGCCTCAGAACATATTTTCCTTACTCAAGGTAGTTTAAAGGTTGTCCCGTTCCCTTCCTCCCACAAAAGAAAGACCTTTTCATTCTACTTATGATGGGTTGAATGTTGTCTTCCTAGAAGGGGTTGAAGTCCTAACAATGGGTATCTATAAATGTCCCTTTATTTGGAAATAGAATCCCTGAAATGATCAAGTTAGAATGAGGTTGTTAGAACAGTTCCTAATCTAATACGAATGTGTCATTTAAAATGAGACGCTCAAACATAGAGATACAAAGGCACACAGGGAAAATGCAATGTGAACCAGAGAACACAGGTTAAAGTGTCATATCTGTAAGCCAAAGAATGGCAAAATTTGCTGGGTGAGCTACCAGAAATTGGAAATGAGGATTAGAACAAAATCACCCTTAGATTCCCTCAGAGGAACCAACTTTGGCAACATTTTGATTTGATTTTTGGTTTTCTGACCTCTAACACTGTGGGATAAAAAACTTCTACAAATTAAGCCTTTGTGGCAATTTGTTAGAACTCTAACATGTCAACACTCCATAGAACACAGATGGGAGTTATTCTTTTGTTTTCATCTTCTCTATACATATTAGGTAGGAATATGTATATGTGGTATTATACCACGCCCAATAACAGATCCTGAAAATGCATTCAAATTATTGCATTTCTCTACAGACGCTGGAACTGCTTGGTACTCTCTAAGTGTGACATGCTGTTCCTAAAGTTTAAGACAAAGCTCTCCCAACCCTCTTTACATATTCGTATGCCTTAGGTAGGCATAGCAGAGATATCACATCCTGTATTTGAATCTGACTTTACCTGGTAAAGCAAGGAGAGGTAAGATACAGGATGGGGTTTCCCCTCTGGTTCCTTGGTAGGGGTTGGCAGCTGGAAGAACCCAATCCCTCATTCCTGGAGAGTTGCTTACCCTTCAGCATTAGCTTGTCTGAGCTCTGCTGTTGCCAGCAGAGTCCAATTTAGGACTGTGTAGATTTCATTAGCAGCTGGCCTGTTCCACTTTAGAGTCCTTAATGAAGATGTTAAATAAAATCTGACATTGTTATTGCCATTTGTCCCACACTTCATATTCACCAAGTGCCTTCAGAACATGTTTATTCTTTCCTAGGCAGTAGCTCCAAGAGGTTGGCCAAGTAGCATTCCTATTCCACAGAGGCCCCTGGGAAGCAGTGCAGTTGTTGAGAGCCATGAAGCTAGCTCTCCTTCTCCCATCTCCATTCCTTGACCTTCTTTGCCTGATACTGGATGCAGTGAGTTGCCTTGGCTCCTCAGGACTCCCCTGATCTCTCACATTCTCTCTTCAAAGTCCTCCATTCTTCTTCTTGTTTTATATATATTTTTAAGTTCAGGAAGGCTTTAGTCTGCTTTCTTAGCCAATTTGAATAAATTTGCAAGTGAAATTTCCCGAGGAACTTCAGATGTCTCACTGACCGTCCAAACACACACTGTTCCTCTGGTCTATTTCTTTCATAAGCCTGTCAAAGACACAGTGTATGTGTCTGGCATGATCTGTCCTTTGTAAACAACAGCCAGGCAAACAGCACAATTGTCTTTCTGGATTTGACAACCCCCTCTCCCCTTTACAGTAAGAAACTGCAAATCTGAGGCTTTGTGTGACAGCTTCTCAGAATGAAGCAGAAGAGAAAATAAACCATGTGAAGACAAGCACAGGCATTGCTCAGATTTGCTTCCCTGAGCCTTGTTGGAGTGGTGGGGAAAGGTGAGTTAATAGGTGTGCTTAGCTCTTGTGGGGGTCTCTGTTTTCCTTTGTGGTAAATGGGTATATTAACAGGATCCCTGCTATGTAAAAGGGCTTCATCCTTGTATTAAGGATCCTTGTACTAAGCATCATGAGGAGAACTTTCTGTCTTCCTAGTTGGGCCTTCTTTTACTGACTTTCTGCACGATTTCTTCTCTAAGGTGCTTTCCTTCACCATACACACCTCATCCCCACCTCTACTTTCTCTCCCCCTTCTACCCTCTGGCATTTTCTTTCTTTTACTTCTGCTAGAATTTCGTCACCCTGCTCCCTTGATCAATTCTTCTTCAATTCCAGCATTGGCTGGGTCTCCCTCTGCTGTTTCTGATTGGCACATTCTGTAGTATCTTTGAGTATGTCTCTAGTCCCTTGCAAGATTGCTTTTTATGACTACCAGATGGAAGACTTGAGGAAGAAAATATAGAGGAAGGAGATACTGGAGAAAAGTCCTGAAAAGTACTTTGTTAATACCTGATATCAGGTATAGGATTATTGTGAGAATGTAAATATCTGAGTGGACTTGGGGTCCCATGTCTCAAGGACCTAATGTCTGGGCAGCAGCAGATAACACTGAGGAGTAAGGAATGCCTCAACTCCAGTTATGACAACACATTGCTGCTTTTTCAATGGAAAGAACACTATTCTAAAACTTCAGATTATAAAGCTAAAAGCCATCATTCTGGATGTGAGTCTGGATGGTGAATTCTGTCACCAGTAGATACTATGTACATAGATATTTCCCAGTATACATATGCACCAAAAGGCATAGGATTGGGGACTAGAGAGATGGTTCAGTGGTTGGAAGCACATGTTGCTCTTGTAGTGGACCTGGGCTTGATTCCCAGCACACACACTCATGGTGGCTTACAATTTTATGCAATCCTAGTTCAAGGCAATCTAACACCTGCTTCTGGCTTTCCATAGGCACCAGACATGCAAATGTTGCACAGATATATATGCAGGTAAAACACATAGAAATGTAAAAGTCATAATATTTTAGTCAAACATAAAGACACTGATTACAACAACAATTTAATAGTTATTTCTTATGTTGGCTGTGGCCCCAGTGCCCAACAGTATTTCATGAGAAAGATGAGATGGCACTGAGTATGTGTGGGTTATGTCAAAGAGTGGGCCAGATACTTCAAGGCGGCTGGTTACCTTCCCATCCTCTCCCCTGAGGAGATGGGACCATTGTATTCGTTCTTCAGGGTGATCATGTCTTCAGGAAGATGAGAGAGGTCTTATCAAACATGCGTAGGGAGAAAGATATGTCAGTTACCTTTCTCATCATTGTGACAGCAATGCCTGGCACGAGCTACTTAACAGAAAGAAGGATTTTTTCAACTCACGTTCCATAGAATTTCATCTGTGGTTGCTTGGCTCCAACTGCTTAAGCAAGAATATCATGGCAATGGGAGACTATAGTGGGATTCTCACTAACACACAGAGAGCAATCAAAGAGAATGGAGGAGGAGCATGAGCTTGTGGGGAAATGCTGAAGTCAAATCACAGGCCTTATTCTCATCAGAAATAAACTATCATCTAATTTGGAGAATTATATTTACTCTCCAAGGACAGTTACTAGATTGATAACCTCAGAAACAATGTCAGCAAGACCTTTAGCTCAGGGGTCCCATGCCATGCAAAACTGTGATGCATTCGTGGTAAAATGTCTTGCATAAAGGAACCCCAGATACAAAATTAGAATCTTACACAACTTCAGAAGTAAGGAAGACATGAGGCATGTTTCCTACCCACCCCTCTCAAATCTGTTCCCATGGCATTTATTGCTAATCATTGGGTTATCTATAACAAAAGCCTAGACAGTCTGCAGCATACCAATTGTTGCCYAAATCCTCTCTAGCTGCCTGGAATAATACTCTCCACATTCTCCTTTCCTGTTCCTTCTAACTTCTGTGAATCTGTATCTACTTATATATTTATCTCTTTCCAAATTCCAGGACTAAGACACATCTTCTAAGACAACTTTGTAGTTTGAAATTTTCACATGAATCACATCCAAATCCTACTAAGCAGCAGTCTCAGTTTCATCTCTAATCCATGAGAATTTTCGCTATTAGTCTAGAGCAGTTGCCCTTCCAAACAGAGATTAACAACAAGAACAACAAAAAGTTTTATATTACTACCACTCCTACTGGCTCTGAAGGGATTCCCCAAATGTCACAGGAGTGCTATTCTGTTACTGTGGAAGAAGAGATTCAAAGAAGTATAGTGTGCTTACAGAAGAGAATCATGCCTCAGAATAGATTCCGGACATCAGGATAGATGAGATGCCTTCCTGCTCTGAAATTGGACCTGTGTACCTGGAAGATGTCCCAATTTGTGGTGGGTAAAGCCAATTTGGATTCTACTCACTGCAAAGGTAATCTTCCCTTCTACTCTTGTCCTAAATTCAACTTCACTTATTCATCAGGTACAAGTAGAGGTTTGTGCTATACTCAAGTTGCTGCTGGAGACCAGTTACATATTATTRATACTGAAATGAAAGGCACAAAAAAGAATAATAGAAAGATATATAGGTTCAGGGTAGGGTATTGAGAGGTAAGGGATGCTGATTAGTTACATGATCACAGACAAATTAAATTAGCTTCTTTGTGTCTTAGGTATTGCTCTGGAAATGAGGATGATGATGCTTAGGTGGTTATTTAATAGGGTTGTTGGCAGCACAAATGAAATCATGAGTATGAAAGCTGCTCACAGGAGGGATGCTAATTAATCAGATTTGGTGTCAGTGCCCTAAGTCCCACCATCATCTCATTCTGGTCCTTATTCCAACAGTGAATTTTTTTTAAACTGTGCCCTGTTTGGTTGGATCATTTTCCAGGATGTATGCCTTTCCTCCTCAGCCTCTATAGGATTTCTTTTCAGGAATTGGCAAGGGATTTATGACACACTATAGAATCATAGAGTATACAGAGAAAGGAGATGATGATAAAAAGACTCAGCCTCTTAATTTGTTACTGGATGATAGATTCTGAATACCTGATAAGTTTCAGGATGTTCTTAATCAAGGGGTCTATGGCTATGGAGGGTGCCGATTTGCTTACTATTTTCTCACAGTAACCATGTGATCAGTGACCCATGATCACTAAAATATATTACTCTTTAATTTTAGTTTTGCCTGCTATATTATTTAGTGTCACTATTGCTATGATGAAACACTATGACCAAAGAAACTTGGAGAAGAAAGGTTTTATTTGGTATACACTTCCACATCGTAGTCCATTGTGGAAAGAGGCTAGGAACAGGAATTCAAACAAGGAAGGAACCTAGAGGCAGCTGCGGACGCAGAGGCCATGGAGGAGTACTGCTTACTGGTTTGCTCAGCCGCTTTCTTATAGAACCCAAGCTATAGTCATCTGTGAGGAGAGAACCTCAACTGAGAAAATGTCACCATAGCCTATAGGATTAGCTGTAGCCAAGCTTGAATGGCATTTTCTTAATCAGTGACTGATAGGGAAGGGCCAAGCCCTTCGTGTGTGGGACTGGCCCTGGGCTGGTGTTTCTTGGGTTCTATAAAAAAAAGCAGGATGAGCAAGCTGTGGGGAGCAAACCAGTAAGCCACACCTCTCCATGGCCTCTGAGTCAGTTCCTGCCTCCAAGTTCTGGCCTTGTTTAAGTTCCTATCTTGACTCCCTTCAGTGATGGACTATGAATTATAAGCCAACCAAACACCTTTCTCCCTAACTTTCTTAGGTCATGGTGTTTTATCTCAGCAGTGGTAACCCCTATTTAAGAGAGAAGGAGTATACGAGGAGAGATGGTGAAATGGAAAGCATGAGTGTTCAGGAGACTACACTCCCCAGGAACGTTCATGTGCTCAGCTATCCAAAAGCTCCTCAAACTGTATATTTGTTTTTTTTTTTTTTAATGGAGACTTCATTTTTGCAGACATCAATGATTGCATAATTATCCTCTGGCCATAAATCCAACTTTTACCTCTATGGTGGTTTGAAAGAGAAAGGCCTCCATAGGCTTGTTAAAGTATGTGGTTGCCAGCTGGTGGTACTGTTTAACAAGGGTGAGGAAGTTTGGCCATGTTGCAAGAGGTGTATCACTGGGGACAGTCATCAATCCAACATCATTCCAGCTAGCTTTCTCTCTCCACCTCATCTTGTCTCAAGATGGGGTCTCTCAGCTCCCTGCTCTGGCACCATGCCTGCTGGCCTGTTACCACGCTCCCCACTCTGATGGTCATGGGCATGGACTCTAACCCTTTGAAACTGTGAGCCCCAAATTAAATGCTTTCTTTTATAAGTTATCTCAATGTGTTAATTAGCATTGTAAAGCTAAGTATTCAGTAACAAGGTGATTTTATTTCATAATYATAGAGTAGTTTAGAAACACCGTCAAGTCAATACTATTCAGAGGCAGACTTTCTCCAGAACCTCTTTTGTCAATCTTTAACTTATTTTTGAGTATTTACATGTACACACACACACACACACACACACACACACACACGTATTTGATATATTGTGATTAACCCCCTCCCATTGCCCCTGTCATTCTTCTCCCTTTCTCTATGGGCTCTTCTTCTTTTCTTTTCTTTGTTTCCTGATTTCCCCCTCCCAAAGACCCCCAATCCTTCCTCCCTCCCCCTGCCTCCATGTATACGCCCCTCCACCTGGCACACTCTCACGTCTCCCCACCTCGGTTTCCCTTTGTTGGGACCTCTGTTGAGCCTTTACCTGACCAAGGACCATTCCTCCCACTGATACCCAACAAGGCCTTCCTCTGCGACATTTTTGGCTGGAACCATGTTTGCTCCTTGGTTGATGGTTCAGTCCCTGGGAGTCTTGGGGTGTCTGGGTAGCCAAAATCATTGTTCTTCCCATGGGGCTGTAAACCCCTTCAGCTCCTTCGGACCACCCTCCAGCTCCTCCATTGGGGACCCCATGTTCAATCTAATAGCTGGTTGCTAGCATCTGCCTCTGTATTTATAAGGCTCTGGCAGGGCTCCTCTGGAGACAACCATGGCATGCTCCTTTTGGTATGCACTTCTTGTCGTCCATAGTAGTGTCGGGGTTTGGTGACTGTTTATAGGATGAATCCCCAGGTAGGACAGTCTCCGGGTGGCCTTTGCTTCAGTCTCTGCTCCACACATTGTCTCCCTTATTGCTCCTGTGACTATTTTGTTCCCTTTCTTAGAGGAACCAAAGCACCCTCACTTAAGTCCTCCTTCTTCTTGAGCTTCCTGTGCTGGGTGAAGTGTAACTTGTTTATTTTGAGCTTTTGGGCTAACATATGCTTATCAGTGAGTGCATACCATGTGTGTTCTTTTGTGATTGGGTTGCCTTGCTCAGGATGACACTTTCTATTTCTATCCATTTGCCTAAGAATTTCATGAATTCATTGTTTTTAATAGCTGAATAGCAGCACTCCGTTGTATGTATGTGTGTGTATATCTATATATCTATATATCTATATATCTATATATCTATATATCTATGTATCTATATATCTATATATCTATATCTATTTCTATATCTATATCTATATCTATCTATCTATCTATCT
>BDUI01000861.1:154567-165471 GCA_002335545.1 Apodemus speciosus
TTCTTTCCAGCTTCTGGCTATTATAAATAAGGCAGCTATGAACATAGTGGAGCATGTGTCCTTATTGCATGTAGGAGCATCTTCTGGATATATGTCCAGGGGTGGTATAGCTGGGTCCTCAGGTAGTACTATGTCTAATTTTCTGAGGAATCGCCAAACTGATTTCCAGAGTGGCTTTACCAGCCTGCAATCTTACCAACAATGGATAAGTGTTCCTTTTTCCCTACATCCTCTCCAGCATCTGCTGTCCCCTGAGTTTTTCATTGTTAGACATTCTGACCGGTGTAAAGTGGAATCTCAGTGTTGCTTTGATTTGCATTTCCCTGATAAGTAAGGATGCTGAACATTTCTTTAGGTGCTTTAGAGCCATTCGAGTTTCCTCAGTTGAGAATTCCCTGTTTAGCTCTGTACCCCATTTTTAAATAGGGTTATTTGACTCTCTGGAGACTAACTTCTTGAGTTCTTTGTATACACTGGATATTAGCCCTTTTTCGGATGTAGGGTTAGTAAAGATCTTTTCCCAATTTGTTGGTTGCTGTTTTGTCCTATTGACTGTGTCCTTTGCCTTACAGAAGCTTTGCAGTCTTATGAGGCCCCATTTGTCTATTCTTGTTCTTAGAGCATAAGCCATTGGTGTTCTGTTCTGGAACTTTTCCCCTGTGCCCATGTGTTCAAGATTTGTCCCCACTTTCTCCTTTATAAGTTAAGTGTGTCTGGTTTTACGTGTAAATCCTTGATCCACTTGGACTTGAGCTTCATACAAGGAGATAAGAATGGGTCAATTTGCATTTTTCTGCATGCTTACCTTCAGTTGATCCAGCACCTTTTGTTAAAAATACTATCTTTTTCCCACTGTATGTTTCTAGTTCCTTTGTCAAATATCAAGTGACCAAATTTGTGTGGGTTCTTTTCTGGGTCTTCAATTCTATTCCATTGATCTTCTTGCTTGCCTGCATACCTATACTAAACAGTTTTTATCACTATTGCTCTATAGTAGAGCTTGAGGTCAGGGATGGTGATTCTTCCAGAAGATCTTTTGTTGTGGAGAAGAGTTTTTGCTATCCCAGGTTTTTTGTTATTCCAGATGAATTTGAGAATTGCTTTTTCTAGATCTATGAAGAATTGATTTGGGATTTTGATGGGGATTACATTGAATCTGTAGATGGCCTATCTATATCCTGTTTAGCACCAGATGATCACTCATTCTTTGGCACTTTGACCATTTATATGCACTAAATGTTATCCTCAGCAGAAAGGAACTTCTCTGGTTGAGGTTGACTGCAGCACTGGTAAAGTTTCCTCTCTGCTGGCTAGCTGTCACAGTGAAAAAGGCTGATGGGGGAGAAGTGGTATCAGTGGTCTTACCCAGTGGTAACCCTGTGAAATACAATGTCACTTGTCAGGTAAGATATGCCTACTGACCAGTAGTGGTATGACTCTTGAGTTGGTAAGCAACTGCTCTGGATTGCATTTGAGACCTAATCCACAGGAGGCAATATATACCTTGTTTTTAAGCCTGGTCAAAAACTCATAACTGGGGTGGTTATAAGACATAGGGGAAAACTAACATTGCACCAAATTGCATTCAAAATGTTTATGTTTATACTCATCGACAACCGTAATCAGAGAAACTTCTCTTTGTAGCAAACATAAGTGGGTGCATGGATTCATGGTCGTTCATGGTTTTGAGATTCATTGACAGTTGAGTTCTAGGTCTAAGAAGGATATTTATATCACCCCCTATAATACTCAGAAAAGTACACAGAGATTTAAAAAGAGCCAAAAGATAGGGGGGAGGAGATTGGAGAGCATGGCACAGCTATTGAAACTTGGTCATACATCAGATGTGGTTGCCTGCACTAGGCCTGCACAAACTGGACGTGTCAGTAGCCAATCACAGATCAGGGAAGGTCATGAATCCCTACCCCTACCTGCTGACCTAGACTACTGATAGATTCTGGGGAAGGGACAGTTCTTTAGTTGTGTATGCAATGGCATGACCACTGGCTTCCAGTAGACAGTTTCCAACACAGATGGTCCTGTCACAAAGAACAAAACAAAACATGAAAGTGGGAAAGGGACTTAGGAACTAAGGAAGGATTGCCAGGGTGGGAAGGGAGGAAGTAGGTAGGGCTAAGTGCAAACAGAATTCACCAGCAACATGTACGAGACTATAAAGAACAAATTTTATCAATTAAAAAATCAAAACAATTACAATAAAGTTTGATACCATGTTCATTTAAAGGAAACAATGGTAGCATGTTTCTCCCTTTGGGCCCACGATTTCCCATCCAAAGGCTTTTGGCGAGGTTTATAGTAACTAATGCAAATCTCCAGTCTTTCCCAGACAAAGGTTTAGCTGTTTATCCTGGTGGCTATGTGGACATTTCTTTACTCCTTCATTTTTTTTTCTTCAGAATGAAGATTAATGCAAAGATGCTTAGATAAATAAAACAAAAAACAAACAATCAAAAAACAAAAAAATTGGCTGCCATGTTTGGTATGCAACACATTCTGCCTGAGAGTTCTCCCAGGCTCTTGCTCAATTTGCTTTCAAGTAATTCTGGTAATGGGAAATTTGCCTTTCAGTGGAGGAACTAGCATCTCGCCATCCAACAGTTAGGTTGAGGACAGAGCCTTGGCATAAGGAAAGAAGAAGACTTTTATAGACTTGTGTGAAGAAGATAAATACAGCTATGACACATTGATCTGTTTTAAAAGTGCATGAGTGAGTATAGAATAAATATTTAGACTATAGTTAGGAATAATGCTGGTTTAATAAAACTGGATTAATAAAGCTGGTTGTAGGTTCTCCAAGGTTCATGACTTCACTAGACTTGGGTAGTTGGCTAGGAYTTCAGTAATGGGGATGATTTTCCTCTTGTTGAGTAGGCCTTAGGTCCAATGCACATCTGCTCTTTATCCAATACCAATATGGTCAGTCATGAACATATATAACATATAGACCAAATATGTTCTATGTATGTATTTATATATATATATATATATGTATGTATGTATGATATATCATCTATTTATCTATCATCTATTTATCATCTGTCAATCAATCTATCTATCCACCCATCTATCAGAAATTCAAGACAAATAGTTCACGAATTTGAGAAAAGCAAGGGATACATGGGAGGGTTTGGAGGGGGACAACAGAGGGGGAAAATGTTATAATTATATTAAAATCTAAAAAAGGTGAAATAAATTTAGTTTTTAAAAAATGTGGACAAGTTAAATATTTCCCCCCAAGTGTTAGAGGCACAGCTATAAGTGGTGGGAGTTCCCAGGGCCCAGGTCCTGATTTTTTCTTAATCCAAGAAAATACAATTAGCAATTAGAGTAATAGAAGTTTACTTTTCCAGACCACTTCCTAAATCTATGAAGTCAGTCCTGCTCTAAGATCAGTTTTATTTTATTTCTTTCCATTGAGTGGGCAGTAAATGGTTTCCAACTTCAGCTTTGCTCTTAAGAATTGTATGGTCTTTAAGTCGCCTAATAAAATGGAGAGAGTAATGCTTTCCCCAAAGGCTTGCACAGAAGATAAATAGAATAAAGCCCCAAGCACCAGGCCTACTGGTTTGTGCCGTGTGCATAGTCATTTGCTTTCTTCTCTAGGAGTGAAACTTTGCTGCTTGGTTCTCTGTCTAACTTATCCTGAATCCCTGCAGGATCCTTTCCTGAAGATCCACAGTAATCTTTTGGAATGACTGCAAGTGAATCTACTAGGTGGCTTCTTTCCCTCCTCTGTGAGAAGCACAGACACAGGCAGAGGGTTGGCTGTCCCAGGTTAGTTGTCACTAGGTGTCAAATCACCCTGTTTATTGGAGCACTCTGGTAAACAGATGGAGAGATTTATCCACTTTACTTTTCTTATTCAGGACATTAGATTTCAACATTGGAGACACCAAGACTAATTGCATAACAAACTGACACCAACCGCAATGAGAAAAGACCTTCTCTGTTTCCCCTGTCTCCGATTGCACACCAGGATGTGCTAATTAAAGCATCTGTCTCCCTCCAGCTCCTTATATTAGACATCTTAATTTATTTACTTATTAAAAAGTAACAGGAGAATTTGCACTTTGTTGTTGTTTTTTTCCCTTTATTTGTGGCATTACACATCAGGCAATGTCTTGGAAAAATGATGAAGGAAGCTGATTATTATTAAATACCATTCTTATTTGGTGTGATGCTTTATTGCCAAGCATTGGCAACTGTAATAACTATGACCTTGTGATGTGAGATGTCTCCCAGGGGTATCTGTTTTCTGTTTCAGACAGCACTGTACACATGATTTAGAATGATGATTGCAATGAGATGGGTTAATGGCATCTGGTCCACTCTTCTCTCACAGGTTAAAGAGTGAGGTGCCTTTCCAAAGATATGCCCTCAGCCCCAGGCTGTGATTTTTCTCAAGGTCCATCTCCCCACAGTGATGAACTGCATGAACTCCTGCTTCTATTCAGATAGCCTGAGCAGTCTCAACTTTATCCATCTAGAATTTTGTTMAGATTCTAATCAATAAGTGTCCAACTTAGCAACTATCAGCTGCTTACTAATAAGCTGAGCAAATGACTACACTGGGTGAGCTAAGGCTTGTAATAGTACATCTACAAGTAGACCAAGTAGTCCATTTTGAATGCAAAAGGGAAATGAGTTCAATAAGTTCCAACCTACATGTGGTGCCATCTATCAAAATATACAAATATTATTCTCTCCCCTCTCCTATGTTTAGAATAGGAGGCTGATCTCTTTTATCTTTTCTTGAGTAAGATCATTTTACATATTGATTGTTGAGTATATTATGTCCTTTAATCCTATGTGATTAGGGATAAGATTTTTTTTGTCTGTCCACTGATGATACCCATTTTCCCCCGTTGCTATTATTCCTGAACTGGCTTCACCCTCCTTCCCACGCCATTGCACTATGAAGCATAGAGGAAAAATCACATTGGTGCTTCAAGCCAATGGAAACTACATGGACACCATGTCTAACAAATGTCTGGACTTGCAGTTCTGTGGTAGCATGATAATTAGTGATAGAAATTAAGTCCAGGTATGTCTCAGATACAGTGGCTGTTTTCCCAAGTCTTTGGAAAAGTATCCCTAAGCTAGCTCCCCTCTAAGAATTATGCTCTGGCCCCAACACTAGTCTGCCATGAGGTGGCATCGGTGCAGGGTTAGTGCCTTCCCCTCTCCTCCACCCTAAGGCTAGGGGAAGTTGCAAGAGCTAAGGACAGCTATGAGAGGTTGGGGAGATGACTGAAGTGGGATTGGGGTGCCCACTGTGTAACTCACAGAGACTCAATAAAAAGTAAAAAAAAAATTAAAACAAAATAATGCTTTGAAAAAAAGAAGGCATTATAATCCTTTCCCTCCGATTCTACTCTGCTGTTCCTTTGAGCGATAACATACACACAGTACTAGGACATACACACAGTACTAGGACACACACACACACACACTACGTGGTAGATAATAAGTTATTTGTTTATTTCTTCCATGCTGAGTCACAGAGCAGATATGCAGTGCACTTTTTGTGTATTAAGCTGCATACCAAGCACTATATAGAAACAAGACTATTAAGGTAAAGAAATATTCTCATTCTGTTTCCAAATAAAATGAGGTTTTTCATGTTTTGTAGTTGATCCTAAAAAGATTTTTTTCTATGAAGTGTTTATTTTTCATTATCTCATTTGATAGATGATGAAAGACTATTCTTTTTGACAGATATAGGCTATGTACAAAGCATGTGCTGATCTATAGGACAATTGAATGAATTTGAAACATGAGGAGACAAAAAATGCCTATCTCAATTATGTGTTCAAAAATGTATTAAAAGAAAAAATCAGTGAAAAGATTAACATACTGAGGATGCCATTGCAGTCTTATTCAGAAATAAAAAAAGAATCCTGGAAATTGTTCAAATGCATGCAAATTGGCAAATATTCAATTATGAACCCCACATCTGACAGCAATGCTAATTAACATGCTAAAATGTCACAATTCAATAATGTGAAAAAAATTAAACAGTATGTAAAACTGGCTTTTCGGCATTATCCCAGTTTTGTAAAATTAAAACAAGAATATAGGAAAGAAATATCTTTAGTAGTGACAAGGGTCTAAAGTCTCTTTATTATCCTTCCTTTGAATGAGAAAATATTATCTTTACAGTATCAAAATAAACATGTATTTACCCTGCTGTCTCCACAAAAATAATGTGTAACCATAGAGTCATTGCCTTCCTAGAGATGCTTCTGCCTGGAAGAAAAGACACATTGAAAGATATTACCATAATGTAAAATGGAAGGAAACTGGTACCCTAGAGTCAATATGGGGGCTACAGGTAGAGCTTTGATGGCGTTTGGCCATTAGGACTTTACAGATCACTGTGAAGCAATGATATGTACAGTAAACATGATTTCAATGGCAGAGGAGAGCATGCTTCACGGAAGGTGTGGGATTGAAGGGGGAGAAGTGAGGCCTTCTCCATTGCTGGATGGGAATGGGACTAAAAAATGGAGAAATGAAGCCAGAATAATAACATGGTTTAATAGCTTTTGAGGATCATGGATGTTTTGCTGAAGAACTAGAGTTGATTGAAGTCAGTAGGCAGAGAAAACTTCCTAAAGGGAAAGGGGGCTTCCTCATATTTTAAGACAAGGAGTAAAGATAGGCCTGGAGCCAGGATCTCGGCTCCACCAGTGTCTAATGTCTTCTTGTCAATGAATTACTTAGTCTTTATACAGAATCAGTGTATTCGAGTTAAACCATGGACAGGAGGATTAAACAATATGAAAAACTCCCAAATCATCACAGATGAGAATATTGGAAAGGTCTTTCTTTAAACAATGTTTCCAGCACCCTGCTTCCTAGTTTGCCTTCATTTGCTTTTAGTTTGGTCTTAAAATATTTACAAAAGAAGATCTTCATAAATCTCTTAAGATTTGTGCTTTCCTTCAGCTAGAAAACTAAAGTTTGTGGCTGATGTATAGCACAAGAAAACCCTAGAATCAGCTTCAATAGAACCAATCTGTGTGATCAGCTAGTGATAGCTCCAAAAAAATCTCCAAAAATGATGCAACTATAATGTAGACTTCAGGTTGTGTAAAGTTTGTCTTTTCTGATTCTCTCTAAATTTAACTCAATTCTATCCCACTTCCCCGAATCTCACTTATTGTAGAGTGCACAGGTGGTTTTATCCAGATGTTTCTTAGCATGAATATACCTTTTATGTATTATGACCACATCTATTTCTTTCTCACTAGCCAATGAATTTTAATACTTTACTAACAATGCCACCGAGATTGCATCATGGCACGGTTATAAAGTGGACATGTAGATGCTCTTAAAATATCATCATCAGCTAGGTGTGGTGCTACATTCCTTTAATACCAGCAATCAGGGAGTAGAGGCAGGTGAATTTCTACGAGTTTGAAGCCAGCTTCACACACAGTGAGTTCCAGGCAGCGAAAGCTACATAACAGAAAAACCTGGTTTTACACAAACCAAACTAAAACAAAACAAAATAAAACAAACCCTCACTGTGGAAATTATAACAAACACACATGCACATGTGTGCCTGTGTAAACGTCTTATTTTTGTCAATGGTAGTTACACTGTTAATGATTTAAATTAGAAAGTTTATTAATTGGCAATAGATGTGTAACGAAGCTTTCCCAAATTGAATGGCTTAAAACACCAGCATTTTATGATTTTTCCCTGAGTCTGGAGTTGGCTGGGAGGACTTGCTGATGTGGTCTGGAGCACGGTGGGCCTCACAAACATCTGTGCTCAGCTACAGATGGGCTCCTTGGCTTTGCTGATCTTGGCTAGACTGCTTTTCAGAGCTTTAGTTTAAATGGCTTAGCTTTGCTCCATATACTCTCCAGCAGTTTAACATGAGCTTGCTTTCAGGGTAGCCTGGATGTTGCCATGGTGATGAGAAGCAGAGAAGAACTGGCCATGTGCAAGGACACTTGAGACTTAGAGCTGGAGCTGGCACGCCAGCTACATTGCTCCATTCTGTTGACTGAAACAATCCAAAGTCCAATGCAGACTCACTGGCTAGGGAACTAGACCCCACAGGCCAGATGAGGAGCTGCAAAATCTAGATGTTGCAAAAACTAGATGAGGAGTTGCAAAATCGCAGCTAATGTGTGTGGCTATCATCTTTGAAGCAATCAATTATGGTAGAGAGTAAGCATGAAAATCTGTTAGAAAGAGGTATTGATTTGGGTGAGCAACATACTGTTCTAGCTAAGAATGCTTGCATAAGATATTCTACCAGATTTTATTTTTTATTTCTTTTCTTTTCTTTTTTTTTTTTTTAGATATTTTCTTTATTTACATCTTAAATGTCATCCCCTTTCTGGTTTCCCCTCTGAAGAAAACCCTACACCATCCCTCCTTCCCCCTGCTCACCAAGCCACCCACTCCCACTTCTCTGTCCTGGTATTCTACCAGATTTTGATTTGCAAGTGAGGAAGAGGGTAGACTAAAAACCAGTTCCAAGATGGTCAGGGTAATGACAACAAAAACCTTCACCCTCGAAAATGAGGTTTGTATTTTGGGATGAATAGGAAGTGGTGAATAGACCGGGTGAAGATTTACTTATATACATAGTACAAAAAATTTTAAAGTTAATATTTGAATGTCATTGCAGACTGATCAAATTCATGGAAATTGAGCCTCATGTTTTAAAAATATTCCAAGAAATTTTACCATATAGTAAGAATCATTATAGAGATCTGTGTTGTTATGCTTATGGGTTGACATTGCTGAGATGCTTTATTAAAAAAAAAAAACCAGTGATGCCCAGGCCCTGTGATCAGACTATGGAACAGACCTGAGAAGTAATCTTGGCACCCGTATCAACATAACGTCTGTCTGGGTAAATTTAATGTGCAGCCAGTCTTGAGAACCACTGACCTAGATAGTTAATTTCCACTGTGAATAATCAATGTGTTCAGAGTTTGAAGCCACAGCAAAGAGACACTAGGACAAAGGTTTTCGAAACCCTTTGTAGGTCCAGAATTAGCACGAAATTGCTGGGTGCCAGTCAGGTCATGGAGACCGGAAGCACAGAGGACGAATCCCAGAAATGCTGGGGACCCAACCTGGACCTGCTTCTGGGGTTGGAGATACAAGGTTCTTACAGTGTTTATCTTAYTTCTTGGGCAGATGGAAGGAAACTGCCCTGAACCAGTCCAGAAAACAAAGTGACAGTGCCATCTTGAACCTTTGCCTTTATATTCAAAACTGCTCTTTTCTACAGAAGGATTAGAGAATACAATGTCCTCCATTTTCCCTAAGGAGGTTGTCAAGGCTCTTGGTCTACGAATCATGTTTCTCTTGATTGTAAAACTGAAGCTGCTACTGCCTGATTTGATACTGGGAGATAGAGATTTGACCTTATCACAACTTAGATAATATGTGAACCTTTTTTTGTGGTTACTGCCTTATGTTTGTGGTCTCATTATCTGTCTATGGTCAGTCACCTAGAGAATAACAGAATATTTAGTTTCCTTTTCCATTCCATGTTCTTAAATAATTCTTGGCAGAACTTTAGTCACTTGGGTTTGGGGCTAGCTTCTGACTATCTTTTAGTTTATTTTTGTCTTCCATATACTTCATCTATTTGAAAGAAATTTTGATTGCCTAAGAAAGAAAGAGAGAGAGAGAGAGAGAGAGAGAGAGAGAGAGAGAGAGAGAGAGAGAGAGAGAGAGAGGTTTTTTTCCTGGTGTGAACATTGCCAGCATCAGATTTCTTGAAGCAGCATCAAAGTGTCTTCTTTAGGATGGACAGTGATATATGGCAGTGATTCTTATCCTGTGTGTCCCGACTCCTTTGGGGGTCAAATGACCTTTACACAGGGGTTGTCTATTGGAAAGCACAGATTTATATAACAGTAATAAAATTAGAGTTATAAAGTAGCAGCAAAAATAATTTTTATGGTTGGAGAGTTCATCACAGCATGAGAAACTGTATTAAAGGGTCACAGCATTAGGAAGCATGAGAGCCATTGGTGTGTGGAAAGGATGCACTTCTTAGTCCCACTCCAGACTTCTGGGCACAGAGCTCTGGCACTTGGACATTTCACTTCTCTTTTGTGTGGTTCTTGCGCTTTCTGATAGGTTTAGAGACATTAGACTAGTTTTTATTCAAGTATTAGCAATTTGAGGAATATACTGGTTTGGGGATGTTTTCTTCTTAAAAAAATCATTTATATTAAACACATAACCCTCCTTTAAAAGGTTTCTCCAAATGTTCTACACAAGGAATTGTGTTTTTATTGCATGCTTGACTCTCAGTGGAGTTGGCCAATTTGAGTGGAATGTATTGTGTTTAACTGACACACCTATGGCATAAGGAGAGGGGGATGGAGGGTACTAGAGATATATAGGTAGAAGAGAAAAAATTGATGTAAAAGGAAATAAAGATGGATATGTGTATACCAAGACTAATCTCACCCATCCAAGGCAATACCCAGAATACAATGCTTTACATTTTAGAGCATTTTACAGTATAGAAAATCTTGTGCATGATGCACACAAGTCTTTTGTGGGTCCTAACATCTCTATCATCCCAGGAAATGTCAAGATGTCCGGCAGCACCTTGCCCAAGGTCAGTCAGTTGCTGATGTCAGAACCAAGAGTAGAACTCAGAACTCTGTTGTAGAACAGATACTTTTGCCCCTCTTCCTCTAGGCTGGGAACATGCAAGCTGCATTTCTTTTGCTGCTGTTCAGATGAGCCCTGAAAGAGCACCTCTCTCTAACATAATTCAGGATGGCTCTTAGGCAAGGTGTGCAGCATTAGTAGGGAGCAGAGTGGAGCAGACATCCTTAAAGTCTTTAATAAAGGTCAGCAGGCTTGTTGAAGAAGATCCTATC
>BDUI01000862.1:73026-101457 GCA_002335545.1 Apodemus speciosus
TAATAAGGCATTGCTATCTTATTTCTCTTTCATCTTTAGGTATACTTTCCTTTATATCTCTCTTATCTTTAACTCTTTCTGTCTGTATGTCTGTGTGTGTGTGTGTGTGTGTGTATCTGTGTGTGTATGCCTGCATGTGTGCATTTGAACATGTATATGTATGTATGCATGCACATGTATGTTCATGAGTGTGAGTGTATGTGCACACATATGTATGTGTGTGAGAGAGAGAGACATGCATATCAGGCGACATGTATGCCTATGACTTTATCCATAAGATCAAGTATTCTGTTCTATTACTCTCCATCATATTCCTTTGAGACAGGCTATATCTCACTGAACCCTGAGCTAAGTCAGTGTCTAGAGGGGAATCCCAAGGCATTCTAGACACTGAGCTTACAGGTACACAGCCACATCCAGATTTTTATGTAAGGTCTGTGCATTTGAACTCAGGTCCTCCTGCTTGTGCAGCCAGTGCTCAGATTTGCTAAGCCATCTCTCTAGCCCCACTGTATATATCTGAAAAGATCTGTAATAGCTCCTGTGGAATCTGTGCTTACCCATTGCATCACCTCAGTGTCTATAAAGGCTTTGGTATGCCTCAAAGGCAAGAGTTCTTGTCACCTGTTTTCTCTCTCTCTCTCTCTCTCTCTCTCTCTCTCTCTCTCTCTCTCTCTCTCTCTCTCTCTGTGTGTGTGTGTGTGTGTGTGTGTGTGTGTGATCATACTTTCTTGTTTCTGTACTTTCCTTATACTGTTTGAAAGTTGGACTGTAGAGAGCTGTTGTATTGAATCAAGATACTGATGTCCTGAAGTTGTTTATCTGTTCATTCACTGACTCATTATGGCTACTCCATTGAAATCACACATCCTTTCATGTGTCTGCTCCAGCAAAACATCCTTTCTCCTGTGTCTGCTTCAGCTAAAGATTCTTTCGCACGTCTACCTCAGCAAAAAATCCTTCCGCTTGTGTGCACCGGCAAAACATCATTTGGCATAACTGACTTTCCTAAGAACCCAGAAGTTTCCACTTCACACAGCAATGACTTACAGAGTCCTCCTGATATTATTATATGTAAGATAGAAGACAAATTAGGAATTAAAAGAATAACAATAGAGTTGGGAGGGTAAATGCTACTAGAAGGAAAATGTCAAGAGAAACCTACCGTGTCTGTGTCTCCCCAGAGAACCTCCCCCTCACTAAGCTGAAGCTGAAATGGGTAACTCAGTACCATGCCCCTCATCACAATGGAAGGGGACGATGGAAGGGGACAAACCAACTCACTCTTAAACAAGTCACCCATGTGTTGAAGATCCTAAATCATGTCAGAACAGGTCATTGTTGGAGGCTGTACTGGCTGGTTTTATGTGTCAACTTGATACAGGCTGGAGTTATCACAGAGAAAGGAGCTTTCAGGTGAGGAAATGCCTCCATGAGATCCAGCTGTGGGGCATTTTCTCAACTAGTGATCAAGGGGGGAGGGCCCATTGTGGGTGGTGCCATCCTTGGGCTGGTAGTCTTGGGTTCTATAAGAAAGCAAGCTGAGTAAGCCAGGGGAAGCAAGCCAGTAAGGAACATCCCTCCATGGCCTCTGCATCGGCTCCTGCTTCCTGACCTGCCTGAGTTCCAGTCCTGACTTCCTTTGGTGATGAACAGCAATGTGGAAGTGTGAGTTGAATAAACCCTTTCCTCCCCAACTTGCTTCCTGGTCATGATGTCTGTGCAGGAATAGAAACCCTGACTAAGACAGAGGTTGTAGTCAAACCCTCCTATTCCTTCAGAGAATAGTCACAGAGAGATCTAGGATAAGAGGCTCTTGACTGTTCAACTGGCCCTTTCTCATCCAGGACCTCTTCCATAGGCACAGGTCCTTTGTCCTGGCAACCCCAATTTTCCTTTCCTACAACCCCTCTTTCCTTCCTCTGCTGAGTATATGGTTGAGAGCATGGGGTCTCTTCTCCATGCCTGCAGGGTTCAATGGACAGTCATCACATTCTTCTTGGGTGCATGGGTACAAAAGGATTCTGGCTCTTGCTATCAGATTATCTGTCAAATTCCTCGACATGCATCTGCACTATCCACATCCTTCTCCTACCCCCTCATATCACAGCATCACTATTGTGGGTTAGAAGAATCCTTCAACTCCTCCCAAACTGTAGTCCAGTGAATCAGACGACCAAGACTGCCCACCAAGGCCTTCTCCTCTTCTCAGCCTAAGGCTGTTGATGAACATGCACACTCCTATGTACTTTACCATTTACCATTTATCAGTCTATTTGCCATTTTTTTGAGCCCTGGGTATAGGGCATGCATGTCACCAAGGTAGAACAAGCTCCTGTCAATCAGATTTGACAGGAAGGGAAGAGTATGGCAATAAGGAGAAACTGAGTCACTCTGGTGACCCGGGTTGTCAACACTCACATGGTAAGCTACAGAGACAAGCCTATATTTCTTAAACCACAATAGTTTTGACCATTTCAATCTATGTAATATGAGTCTCATTGTCGACATGTCCCTGTATTCTAGCTGAGTGGGGACCCAACGCTGATTTTTTTTTTTTTATAAAAGCCACAGTCCTCCTGCCGTATTGCTCGTGTCAACAAAAACACAAAATCACTCTCTTGTGATCTCCCCTCCCCCAAACATGCCTCATTGTTTGTCACCTGTTTGAGGTCAAGGTTATAGAAGGTAAAACATACCGTGGCCACCTCTACTTCCAGTTCTACAGCCTCATGGCTGTATGTTAGTACCATAATACTAACTGGCATCCCCAAAATCCTTATAACTGTCATACCCCAGAAGATGCTTCTCTCCTAGACTGTTTGCTTAGAGCATTCTCTTGCATTCCCTTGTACCAGCTTCCAGAAGACAAATACTAACAGCATCAAGCAGCCCCACTGTGTCCTCCATCAAAGGTTCTATTGACCGTGACTTCATCTCTTGAAGCAAATGGATGGCTTTAATATTAAACGGAAACACCAGGAGTTGGCAAAGAGATCATAGATTTGAACAAAAACAAAATTGTCCGGAAATGAAAAATTCCTACTCTCCAAAGGAGTTTCTCTCTCTCTCTCTCTCTCTCTCTCTCTCTCTCTCTTTCTCTCTCTCTCTGTCACACACACACACACACACACACACACACACACACACACACACACACACGCTTCTCACTCTAGATAAATACATCTATAAAAACCAGGAAGCCAGAGTTACGTAAACACGTTGAGTAGAAAAGGATGTGAAATGCTAGCTCAACTGTTGATAGCTCGGCTGTTCCTGTTCTTCTGCCCACCCTTTCCCCTCCTGGTCTCACATCAGACATAACCTAGCACTACTACTTGGCATAGCCAACTCCTGCCTCATGATCACACAGGATATATTCTATACGCACAATGAATCATGGGATATGATGATAAGGATTGTAACTGTGTGACTTCATGTCCAGCACTATGCCTCGTCTTATACTACTGTACTTAGCCCAGGGACAATATCACATCTGTGACCAACAGTCTCAGTTGTGAGAACTAAGGACACTGGAGCCAGTAGGACCTGGATTTGTATTATACATCTGTCATACACAGAAAGATGTTACGAGAGGGCTTAACTTCCATGCCTATTTTTCTCACCCTCCCAGAGGTGATAGTCCCAACATGGCAGAGACCAGCCAGCTTCTCACAGAGCTCTCCAGGTCTTCCTCCAGGCCATGTGCCCAGTTTCCATTTCTAGGCTCCTTTGCAGAAGCCTTGGTCATGTGACTGAGACCCCACAACTCTCCCTCTCATCTTTTGTCCATCCCCCATTGGTGGGGACATGGGAGCTGTTTATCCTGTCTTGGGAAGAACCTGTATGACAGAGCCATTGCCCTGGGGTACCTAAGAGCCGAAAATTATAAGTTAATTTCCTGAAGGTCTATGGTTTGTGTGCTGGAGAACTCAGCATGATTCAGACATGCTACTTCAAGAACTGCAGGCTTTAAATAAATGCGCTCACGATGGCGCTTGGAAGAGCCTGTTCTTAGAAAACAGAACTATTGCAGGTTTCCAGACTTGGAGACCCACAGTCAATTTTATGATGGACAGCAGCTTATGTGGATGTGTGTCTGTGATTGTGTGCAGCACGCTCGCGGACAGCTTCTGCTCATTCTTGTGTTTAACCACAGCAGCAACTGTATGACAGGTATCATGTTCCAAGTCTCATGAGGGAGAAAATGAAGCTCATGGAAGTTAGATAAGTTTTGCAAAGGTCCCTCAGCTAATGGCTGATGACAGAGCTGAGCCCTGGTTTGGAGCTGAACTACTATATTAAAAAAAAGTCAACAAAACAGAAAACTATAGTGGGCTGAAGATTAATTCTTAACTTGGTGCCAGAGAAGAAGATATTTCAAAGCCCAGACATGGGGCCCCGTCAACATGGCCTCGTACTCTCCTTGAGCTAATGGACTCAAAATTAAACAACGATGAGGATAACTAACAAACACTGAGTGTACAGGAGGTGTCAGCAATGGTCAAATTCGTCATAAGGATGAACGCACTGGGCAATGAGGAGATAGTGAAGTATCTGCTGAGCAAGCCCACAGACCTGAGGCAGATTCCCAGAACCAAGGTAGGAAAGGTCTATGTSGTGACTCCTGCTTTTAAAATGGGGGTGGGGTGGTAAAGACAACGGGGTACTTGGGTTTGCTGGCCATCTGGCTTAGCAGAACTGGCACGTTCCAGGCCTGTGAGAGAAGCTGTCTCAAAAACCAGAGTAGGAAGCATCTTGAGGAAGGTTGCTCCAGCTTAATCACTGATTTCCACATGCGTGTGTGTGTGTGTGTGTGTGTGTGTGTGTGTATACACGTGCACGCGCGCGCACACACACACACACACACACACACACAAACACACCATGCACACAAGAATTACAAAGCATTTAATTCTCAGAACAATCCAATCAGGTAGTTTCTGCTGTTGGGTTCATGGTAATGGTAAAGAAACAGAAGCACAAAATATGTACATTTTAACATGACACATGTAGTAAGGTATAAAGGAATTAGGACACAGGTCTGTTTGGTGTGTGTGGGGGGGGAGAAGGAGAAACAGAGAGGGAGGGAGAGAGGCAGGCAGACAGAGACAGTCAGGGAGAGACAAAGGCAGAAAGAGACACTGAGAGAAAAAGAGAGACAGAGACAGGGGGCACATGAGCATATTGTGTGGGTGGGGTGAAGGAGGCTTGGCCAAAAGAAGGTATGAAGACATCCCTCTATTGGAACTTGCCCCGCACGGTTCCACTTTCCTGTTTTTCTTGCATTAATCTCTCTGTTGTGGCTGGAGATGGCTCAATGGTTAAGAGCACTGGCTGCACTTCTAGAGGAGCCCGGTTTGATTCTTAGCACCCACCCAGTGGCTCCAAGCCATATGTAATCCCAGTTCCAGGAGATTTGATGCCCTCTTGTGGCCTCTATGAGCAGTGTACAAACACGATACCCAGCTACACAGGCAGGCAAAACATCCATACACATACAATAATAAAAAAATAAATAAAAGAAAGTAAAAACTCCATATCTTAATCATGTCGGGCAGCATAGACGTTCTATTAAGAAGGGATGGTTTAGACATTATTATTATCTCATTTGTCTCTAGCTAATATTTACTCATTACCATGTGCTCAATCCCTTTGCATACATTTCCTTATTTAAATTGCAGAAAGCAGGCACTGAATGAGTGTTGGTATCATTGCTAGCCCCATTCCAAAGGTGAGATTAAGCTAGGGACAGAGTGAAGAGAGAGATTAAGTTACTTGAACAAGATCTCAAATCAGACTTCAAACTTAGACATCCTGACTGGGGGCTGGTGGGCAGGCCCCTTCACTGCAAACACTTGTTGTCAAGGCATCAGGAGCTTAAGGCAGCTGGTTAGTTACATCACATCTTCAGTCATAAGAATAGAACATTGAGTTCATACATCCTGGTGCTGAGCACTCTACTCTTATACAGTCAGGATGCTCTTCCTGGACAAGGGTGCCTCCCACACTGGGTGGATCTTTCCAGTTCATTCAACATAATCAAGATAGTCCAACACAGACATGCCCAGAGGCCAGTCACTGTTGGAAGTTTTTAAATCTTGGCCTGAAGTTTCTATCCCTCCTTAGATCATTCAAGTTCTAGACTAAAAGGCACACACAACCTTTATATTTACTATAAGCCCTAAACAGCACAACACCTGGGCAGATATCTCCCCTCCATGCTGTTAGAATCTACTTTTCTATTGATAACTGTCTTAGTCAGGTTTCTATTCCTGCACAAACATCATGACCAAGAAGCATGTTGGGGAGGAAAGGGTTTATTCAGCTTACACTTCCACACTGCTGTTCATCACCAAAGGAAGTCAGGACTGGAACTCAAGCAGGTCAGGAAGCAGGAGCTGATGCAGAGGCCGTGGAGGGATGTTCCTTACTGGCTTGCTTCNGTGACTCCTGCTTTTAAAATGGGGGTGGGGTGGTAAAGACAACGGGGTACTTGGGTTTGCTGGCCATCTGGCTTAGCAGAACTGGCACGTTCCAGGCCTGTGAGAGAAGCTGTCTCAAAAACCAGAGTAGGAAGCATCTTGAGGAAGGTTGCTCCAGCTTAATCACTGATTTCCACATGCGTGTGTGTGTGTGTGTGTGTGTGTGTGTGTGTATACACGTGCACGCGCGCGCACACACACACACACACACACACACACAAACACACCATGCACACAAGAATTACAAAGCATTTAATTCTCAGAACAATCCAATCAGGTAGTTTCTGCTGTTGGGTTCATGGTAATGGTAAAGAAACAGAAGCACAAAATATGTACATTTTAACATGACACATGTAGTAAGGTATAAAGGAATTAGGACACAGGTCTGTTTGGTGTGTGTGGGGGGGGAGAAGGAGAAACAGAGAGGGAGGGAGAGAGGCAGGCAGACAGAGACAGTCAGGGAGAGACAAAGGCAGAAAGAGACACTGAGAGAAAAAGAGAGACAGAGACAGGGGGCACATGAGCATATTGTGTGGGTGGGGTGAAGGAGGCTTGGCCAAAAGAAGGTATGAAGACATCCCTCTATTGGAACTTGCCCCGCACGGTTCCACTTTCCTGTTTTTCTTGCATTAATCTCTCTGTTGTGGCTGGAGATGGCTCAATGGTTAAGAGCACTGGCTGCACTTCTAGAGGAGCCCGGTTTGATTCTTAGCACCCACCCAGTGGCTCCAAGCCATATGTAATCCCAGTTCCAGGAGATTTGATGCCCTCTTGTGGCCTCTATGAGCAGTGTACAAACACGATACCCAGCTACACAGGCAGGCAAAACATCCATACACATACAATAATAAAAAAATAAATAAAAGAAAGTAAAAACTCCATATCTTAATCATGTCGGGCAGCATAGACGTTCTATTAAGAAGGGATGGTTTAGACATTATTATTATCTCATTTGTCTCTAGCTAATATTTACTCATTACCATGTGCTCAATCCCTTTGCATACATTTCCTTATTTAAATTGCAGAAAGCAGGCACTGAATGAGTGTTGGTATCATTGCTAGCCCCATTCCAAAGGTGAGATTAAGCTAGGGACAGAGTGAAGAGAGAGATTAAGTTACTTGAACAAGATCTCAAATCAGACTTCAAACTTAGACATCCTGACTGGGGGCTGGTGGGCAGGCCCCTTCACTGCAAACACTTGTTGTCAAGGCATCAGGAGCTTAAGGCAGCTGGTTAGTTACATCACATCTTCAGTCATAAGAATAGAACATTGAGTTCATACATCCTGGTGCTGAGCACTCTACTCTTATACAGTCAGGATGCTCTTCCTGGACAAGGGTGCCTCCCACACTGGGTGGATCTTTCCAGTTCATTCAACATAATCAAGATAGTCCAACACAGACATGCCCAGAGGCCAGTCACTGTTGGAAGTTTTTAAATCTTGGCCTGAAGTTTCTATCCCTCCTTAGATCATTCAAGTTCTAGACTAAAAGGCACACACAACCTTTATATTTACTATAAGCCCTAAACAGCACAACACCTGGGCAGATATCTCCCCTCCATGCTGTTAGAATCTACTTTTCTATTGATAACTGTCTTAGTCAGGTTTCTATTCCTGCACAAACATCATGACCAAGAAGCATGTTGGGGAGGAAAGGGTTTATTCAGCTTACACTTCCACACTGCTGTTCATCACCAAAGGAAGTCAGGACTGGAACTCAAGCAGGTCAGGAAGCAGGAGCTGATGCAGAGGCCGTGGAGGGATGTTCCTTACTGGCTTGCTTCCCCCTGCCTTGCTCAGCTTGCTTTCTTATAGAACCCAAGACTACCAACCCAGGGATAGTACCACCTACAAGAGGCCTTTCCCCCTTGATCACTAATTGAGAAAATGCCCCACAGCTGGATCTCATGGAGGCATTTCTTCACCTGAAGCTCCTTTCTCTATGATAACTCCAGCCTGTGTCAAGTTGACACACAAAACCAGCCGGTACAATAACCCTGAGTTATTACTTACTATTTACTGTGTTCCACCTGGGCCGTTCTTAACTCCAATCAGTCAGCCCTCGTGGCCATGTTTTTGTGGCTCACCTAACCCATGGCGGCTTCTTCCTCCTCATCACCCGTGGACATCTCTTTCCCTCTCCTCCTTCCATCTTCTTCCCCTCTTCATTTTCCTCCGACCCCAAGCCCTCAAAACCTGTGTCTCTTCTGCCCAGCTATTGGTTGTTGGCATCTTTATTTACCAATCGGGAATACCTTGGGAACAGGGTCACTTGAGTCTACATGTAGACTCTCTCATCTCTGGGACAACCAGTCTTGGGGGCCCAAAATTAGCATTAGACTACAAGCAGCATTAGGCCAACCCACTACATATCTCCCTGTTGATTATAGACCCTGCCAAGCTGACAACTGAAATTAAGCATCACAAACAGATAAAAGAGTTCAGTGACCCTAAGTTCATCCTTGGGAAACTGATAAGAGATTTAGTCTTAAATAGAAGAGTTTGGGCAGGGAACTAGAGGCATCTGTTTAAATGGTGCTGCTCACAGTGTGGTCTGTTGATCATTGTCTCAGGTCTGGATCTTCAGGGTGGCTTGAAGAAGTCATTGATGCTAGAGGTGACAAGTTGATTCTCATGACATGATTACTCCTGTTTGGGTGATATCATCGTAGGAATGACCTCATCGTAAAGCTCTGCCATTTCTGTGACTTGAAGGTTTAATACAATGATTGATGTGATTGTTTGGGTGACAGTGGTCTCCACAGGCTCAAATGTTTGAATGTGTGATCCCGAGTTGGTTGAACTGTTTAGGAAGGATCAGGAGGCATGCCCTGTTGGAGGAGATGTGTCACCGGGGTTTGGAACCTTCGAGGTTCCTAAAGTTCTCACAATTCCCTTTCTTTGCTCACAAAGCTCTTTTCTTTGCTCCCAGCACTGACTCCTTGCTTGAGCCCACCCAGGAGCTGAAGGCAACCTTCCTTCCATATTGTGGAGAGCTGCAGCCGATGACTATCTGCTAAGAAGATGGTTATTATCCATGAAGAGACTTCATCTGGGCCTAGCACTCAAACTAATTAGAAGGGGCACTTGCTTAAAGTGACTTCATAAGGAATCATTCCTCGGGGAGCAGGCCAAAGTTCCCTCCTTAGAGAGGAGAAATTGTGGATGGATCTAGTTTTAAGACAGTTTGGGTGAGGGGATGCCCACTGGTGGGTAATTGCTGGACTGCCGTGGACTAAAGACTGGGTGTGGAGGCTAAGTCTGTTAGAGACACCCCACATTAAGGTGTCTGGGACCCCTGAGGACAAGGGAGAAAAACATGCTGTGGGTACCATGTTTCACAGCGTGAGGCAATGGCCTCTTGTGGGTCCCGGTATGAGCATTAGAGGCCCCAAGGCCTGCCTCTTTGGCACAAGTACCTAGTGATGTCATTTCCACAATTATTCTTAGCATCTATCATTCTCCTTATCTATTTACTGTTCCTTCTCTTTCTTTCTTCCTTGATTAAAACAGTATTTGGTGACCTGACAAGACCTAGTAGGAGCCTGCTTGATATCCAGAAACGAGATGTTACCAATAATGTGAAAGTAAAGGCTGTTCATGAATTCAAGAGAAATGAATGTTACAAGTCACTTGCTCTAGTGGAGATGAAAGTAACCTAGAGATGAGTAAATCTGCAGCTCTTTCCCCAATCTTAGTTTCAATTCTGTATAATAAAAGCAGGACTTTTGCCAGGCAGTGGTGGCACACGCCTTTAATCCCAGCATTTGGGAGGCAGAGGCAGGCAGATTTCTGAGGTTTACAGAGTGAGTTCCAGGACAGCCAGGGCTACACAGAGAAACCCTGTCTCAAAAGAAAGAAAGGAAGAAAGAAAGAAAGAAAGAAAGAAAGAAAGAAAGAAGAAAGAAAGAAAGAAAGAAAGAAAGAAAGAAAGAAAGGGAGAAAGAAAGAGAAAGAAGGAAAAAAGAAAAAAGGAAAGAGAAAATTTTTTTAATTATAAAACTGAGGGTGGAATAACAGATATTTCCGAGAAAGTTAACAATGGGTTCCAGGGATGGTGGTGGCAGCCCCCTAGGAATTCTCCATACAGGTTGGGTGAAGATTTTTTTGTAGACAGACAGATGGAGTCCAAAAATTACAAAGACTGCAGGGTCAGCAGTATTACCTCATGCTTGCCCTTTTATGAAATCATATGTCTCATACGTGTTTGAAAGAAACTGACGTTGYTACTGTAATACTGCTGTCCCCAACCTCCCTGGAGACTGGTGGTCAGGAGATATAAAAAAAATGTGCTTGCTGTAAAACTTTTATGTTTGAGATTATATAGCTCCCCTCCCCCTTTTTTGTTCTAAATCTGTATTACTCTGTGTCACAAGAAAATGTTGGCGCAGGAAAATAGAGAACATTTACCCTCCCCACTATGAACTTTGTAACCCATCTTCCTTGCATGATTTCAATAAGAGACTGGGGCTGACTCAAGTCTAGGTGAACACCCTGACTCCCAGGGCTCATGCGGCAAAAAACGAACCACCTGTCAGCATTGTATCTCAATTGTGTGTTTTCTTATTTACCTACCAGGTAACCCTAGTTCTCGACGACCCCTGATTCATATTGAGACTGGACCCCAGCACAAGTCCACTCTACTCCACATTGAGAAGGCTTGGCAAGAGAGCTTTAAGCTCAGATGCACACCTCATAAACATGACTTTGTCCCTGCACTGGCGTATACCAGACAGAGGTTGGTGTGCCCATCTCTTCCAATCATGTCATCTCATGAATTGTGATCTACTGGGGGCTTCGGAATGTAGGCCTCAGACTCAGGACAAAGGCCTTGGAATGCTAATAAGGTCATAACCCTAAGCAAGACGTTTCAAAAGAAGACTTTAATACTTGAAGAGGAGCAGGAGAAACTAAATGATGGTGGTCAGTGCCACGGCAGCTCTTCAGGCTGCATGCACATCTCCTACACCACCCTCTCCTGGGCTGGGTCTACAGAGTGTTCGCTGAGAAGGAGCCTGAGATGTAAAGACCTCGGTCCCACGTTTCCCCAGCAATCTGGAGTTGTTGCTCTTTAACTTCTTGATGTTAACAATAGGGGAGTGGCTGTGTGGGGGCCAGCTGCCTTGTGTGTGCAGTATGGAGCCAGTTCCTTGTGTGTACTGTGGAACGAAGAGTCTTTCAAGTAAAATTAAGGTCAACACATGGATAACAACATGAGTCCAAGCCCTTGTTCTTACGAAATGGATCTCAAGAAGATGTTGCTTTTACAAACCCCATTTCACCAAGTGGGAAATGGAAGCAAGTGCTCTGGCTTAGCTCTGGAGTGTCCCTTAGCCAAAGATTCCTGTTCAAACCTTGGTTGCCAGTCTGTGGTGCTACAATAGTGGAACCTTAAGAAGTGAAGACGAGGGGGTGGACCTTAGATCATTGGAACCCTGCCCTCTAAGGAGTCACTGGGACCCCATCTCCTCCCTCTTGTTGATTCCCATCTGCCATGAGGTAGGTAAATAATCCTTTCCCTTACATGCTTTCACCACGGTGTCCTCTGAGGGCCACAGAACCAAAGTCACATGCCAAGAAGACCACAAGGAAAGAAGTCATGACCTCAGGCAAATCTTCCATGCTTTTAATTAACATACATCAGATATTTACCACAGAAATGGAAATTGACTGACACATCAAAGCCACCCAACTAGAAAGCAAACACAGTTAGGATCTGATATCAGGATCTTAGCTTATCCCCACCTATGTGTTCAGTCACCATCAGCAAGTTAGTTCAATTGCTCCATGCCCAAATCAGTAAATTCTTAAAAAGCTATACATGGAATGTACCTCTTCCCACAGTCTTCCAACAAAAAAATAAAGATGATACATCAGCGCTTTTTTATTCTTTTAAACAGCTAAGCATTTTGGAGAGCGTGGGACATCAGAAATATAGTTAAATATACACATAAAGTAGCTTGACATTTCCTCCATAGAGACATACTATCTTGTGACATGGGTTTCTGCAAAACAAAAGATGTGTTCAGTGTACATTCTGTCTGCTCCAGGATCAAGATGGGGGCCAAATGCAAGCTATTGTGGATGTGCCCTACAGTTATGCACTGATGTGACATGCCACAAATTCCTACATTGTTTTCCCTGAAGTTGGTACTTAATATATTGATGTTTGGTGTCTAATTAGGTATAATTGCATTTGTATAAATCTTTTGGCCTCTAAGAATCCCTTACCCCCGTCTTTGCTGGATAATTCCATCTGCCAGGATGGTGGCAGTTTCCTCAGGCTCCCTTGACTGCTAGGGCTCTGATGCTGGCAGTAGACACTATCCTACCTTCCTGGGACTAGATCCTCAGGAGAGAAAGCAAGCTAGAGTCACTTCTATGCATGGACTTCCTTGTCTAAAAGCCTCCTTGAGGGTACCACCTGAACATACCAGGGTACTGTTTTCTTCACAGTAGGAGTCAAGTGGCGTGGGGAGGGGAATGGTGGAAGGGTAACTGGGACCACAGGAGGCTCTATCTTCACTTCTATCACCGTTCTATCTAGAAACAATATACTTCTAAAAACCAGTGTTGGAGGACTCTGCTATTAAGGTCACAATACACCATGTCTGGGTAGCTCTCTGATCTCAGCTCAAAATAGAGGGCACCTTTTCTCAGCAGGGTTCCCCCATCTTCACTGACCTTATCTGGAGAGTGTCTCTAAGTACAGGTGCCTGCCCTTATCTAGAGGATGACCCTGCACAGAGCTTCCTGCAAGTGCTGCCAGCTTCAGCACATAAGTCCTGCTCAGCCCTTCCTACCATATGATAATTAGGTACTGTGTTATGACCAATCAGCCCTTTCCACTTATATGATAATTAGGTGCTGTATTATGACCAATCAGCCCTTCTCACCAATATGATAATTAGGTGCTATGTTATGACCAATCAGCCCTTCCTACTTATAGGATAATTAGGTGTTATGTTATGACCAATCAGGCCTTCCTACTTATAGGATAATTAGGTGCTATGTTATGACCAATCAGCCCTTCCTACTTATAGGATAATTAGGTGCTGTGTTATGACCAATCAGCCCTTCTCACCAATATGATAATTAGGTGCTGTTTATGACCAATCAGCCCTTCTCACCAGTATGATAATTAGGTGCTGTGTTATGACCAATCAGCCCTTCCTACCCATAACCCCAAGAACCCTTATATACCCTTCCCCTGCTATATAAATTCATGACCCCATGAAACAATAAAATGGGCTGTCTCTCTGAAGCTGACGCCTGGAAGCTCTTCCGTCAACACTCACAGCAGAACCCTGCTTGCTGCTTCTGCTTCCTTTGCCCTCATGGGCTGGTGTGAAAGCAAAGGCTTGTAACATTTCTGGAGCATTTCTGCTTCTGCCTGATTGGGTTGAAGGTTCTCTAGGGGAGCAGCATCCTTTCTTTGAGCAATAGCATCCCCACCTTCTGCCTCAACACTTCCAAGTCAGACATAGACTATTTGTGTAGAATAATAAAGATGCAAAGGAGCAAACCTTGCTGTCTACTGGAATTTGTTGTCAGTGTATCTTCCGTTCCTAGGCTGAAAAACAAAATGCAAGTCTTAAAAAAATTGAGACACACTGCTTGGGCTTTCTCTCCACTAAACACAAAGACCTTGCTTTTCTAACCGAGCTTTCGCTTCCATCCTTGGAGATTTAGGTGGCAAGTTCTCCTACATCCTCTGGGGGAATAATCTAGGCCCTCATTGCTCCCTGGAACCTAGCACCAATTCCCTACCTCGCCTTCCCCTTTAGAGTCAGCTCACAGTGAGAGGATCTATCCTCTAGACTTCTCAGGTGGAGACACAGCAGTGACCGATGGTTAACTCAGAGTTCTTTCCAGAAAACAATACGTTAACCAATCAGGAGGAAAACGAAAAAGACAGAAACTGGGAAGAGGTGATAAGGATTCCCATGGTCAAAGAAGTCAGGGAAACAAAAAAGATAGGTGGTATTTTCCATGACATTCCCCAGAGCCCTCGATGAGCCAAGTGCTCTGTGGATTGTCAGGGAAGGCGGAGAGCTATGGCTTCTAATCTTGTCTTACTTATTTATTTATTTATTGCAAAATACTAACACCAGGGATCCACAGCATACAGCTTGGGGGTGGTCATGGATTTAGTTAGATTCTCTCATATTTTGGATACAAACACTGAAATGCTAAGACCTTGTGTGCAGTTAATGAATAGAGCAAAATTGAAAATGCTATGTCCTTGGCAAGGACTTCTCTGTCACTTGGGAAGAAAGATGGTACCTGAACTCCTTGGGCAGTGTGGTTTGAGGTCACACATCCTGAAATGTAATGCTTAGGATTGTGGACTCTGGTTTACCTAGTATCTGTCCATCATCAGAAGTCCCTCCCCTTTGCCCTACAAGCTCCTAGGTTAAGGACATGCTCAGTCTATGTCTTGTTGTTGTTTCCCATGCAAGGTTGTAAGATATGTTGACTGAGTCACACCCTTCCTGGAGGAAGGCAATGCCTGTCTGGTCCTCGGAGTTGGGATAACAGTGAATACAATTAGAAACAGAAACAAGGAAATCTGACAAACCCTGAAAAGGAAAAATGGCTGCCCCAAGCTGGTAGTAGGATCCTGCAACACAAAAACACAAACTGTTACATAGTTATATTCTAAGTCAATGGTTCTTCAAAATGTCCATGAGAAGGTTTCAAAAGGATGGTCCCAGAGCAACAGTAGAAAGATATCCAGAGAACTTGTTATTAATGAAAATTCCCAGAACCTGCCTCAGATTTATTAAATCTCAGTGCGGAACCCAGCTATCCCCGATTTTAACTGTATTCTAATACAGTCTCAAGTCTGAGAGTCACTTAGGGTGTATGGGGTTGGCACTGGCAGAGGTGTTTTTTCCTCAAGACTGCACAATGGCATGTGAGGCCCTGAATCAGAGAGCAGGTTCCTCTAATCCAGAAGAAATAAAATATTATTCATGTGAGGCATTGGCCATCTTTCAATGATCTCTTTGTATCTCAGGATAAGCCCAGGGAATACCCAACTTCAATCCTTAGAGAAGATATTCAGGGTCCTCTGGGGAGATCTGTTCTATCCAAATGGGATTGGAAGGGCTGCAGGTTCCAGACACCTCCCTGCCCTTCTTTCTAGAGCATTCTAGAAATCAGCATCTTCGGGAGGCTCACATACCTTCTTAGGGAAGCCCACAGTCGCCATCCTGGAGTCCTGGAAAGGAACAAAGTTTAAATTAACTCATCAGGAACCACACCCATAACCTCGAGACTGTCCTGTGTGATGGTGTCCCCTCCTGGTGCATTCTAAGGGCATCAGAAGGCAGCTGCACAGAAGCAGGGGGAGGGTAGCTGGCAGCAGAGCCAGGTACACAGAAGCAGGGGGAGGGTAGCTGGCAGCAGAGCCAGTTACAAGTGTTGAAGGCCAAGCTTGCTCACTCAGCCCGAGTTGCGGTTTGGGAACCAAGTTATGTTTACTCTGCTAACAACTTCAAAGAACCCCGACTTTGCTGGTTTAAGCAAATTCTCAGCGCCAAACCATTTTAGCATCTTCAACCTGATTACGGTTATAACTTGGTTTAAGAATGGAGTTAGAGTGGACCTGGAGCCCTTTGTGCAGGCAGCAGGCTAGCTCAGCAGCGATCTAGAGGCCGAGGAATTTCCTGAAGTCTTAGGACTTCTAGGTCTAATGCTACGGAAGGTTTTAGGCAAAACAAGTCATGATGGTTACTGAGCCTGGTCTCAAGATGGACAAAAGACAGTGTTTTCTTTATTGATTATTTTTTGGTGTTGTGCAGCAAAACCTTGATTAATAATCTCTTAATAGTTTGGAAAGATAAGCTATGACTGTCCTTACTGAACTTAAGGGAAAACAGTCAGATAAGGCCACAGGAAACAGAGATATCACCGAGGCAGATTTCAGGATGGGACGAAGGGACAAAATTGAAAAGTAACGCAAAACAAAAACGAAGCATAAGACGAGCCAAGCAAAGCGGGGAAGGGGGTGGCCCTGGGCCACAGGGGCCTTCCGGTGGTCCTTCCGGTTAGAGGGGTTACAGAGTGAAATGGCAAGGTTAAGCGACCAGTGTTTCTGCCCACAGCTCTCCCCAACAAACTGGAGACTGGGATTCAAGGGGAGAACCAAAATGAGCCACAGAGGGCGATGACACACAGTTGCCACTGTGTGTATGACAGGCTTTAGAACTATGGAGGCGGGAAGAAAGCAGCACATACTGGGCGCAGCAATCCCGGAAGTCTTTTCATCCTTCTGCTGGCGAGCTTGGCGGCCAGGCGCATCAAGGGATGGACCGGAGCAACCTGCAACAGAAAGGCGCTGTGAGGCTCAGGAAGGCACTGGAAGAAGCTGATGGCAGCAGCGGAATAGTTGAGAGCCCGGGGCTACGCGCGTGATTTTGACTCATCTCTCTTACAAATGGGTTTAATTTTCAGACTAAAATCAATTCGGGAACCCAGGCTCGAAATGTTTATGTTTTCAATAAGAAGCTCGTTGGCCTCAATGCAGGCTTCAACTGTAACACACCACTTTAGAAATCCCCCTTAGGATAAGTCAGTTGCTTTCTGGCATTAAACCCTAAGCACTCCATCCTAGCCCTGAAGCAGCCCTTACCCCAGATGGAAGCTTCCTCTCTCTCCCTGTATGTGCTATGCTGTTCTGGGGAGGAAGTGCCCGGGTGGTGAGTGCCACACCCACTCGGGCGGGCGCTTCCAACTGTCTTGGTTGCACCTGCCTGCACACTCCTTCCCTAGCCCTCAGGGCTGGGGGTGGGGGGGGCGTGTATTGGTTTAAAATGGAACAGCTATGGCCTTGCCCCTTCCTTGGCTCTTTTCTCTTTGTGGTAACTGGCCCCTTCTTATCTAATCCCATCGCTAGACCTAGACCATGGACGACTCTGCCTCTTGGGAGAAACATATTTTTCTGAGTATTTGACAGTTTTAAGAATCCTCCTGAACCCTTGGGCACCCCTAAGTATATAAATAAGCGTCTTTCTCATGATGGAATCCCCACGGGATATTGTGATAGTACATCTGATCAAAAATAAAAATCTAGATTTTAAGATTCTCCCATTGTTTCTCAAATGCCACCCTACATGAATCCACCCTCACAATCTGCTTCTGAGGGTCGCTCAGAGTTTTAAGAAAGTTGGGTGGGTATGGCGGTGCCCACCTGTGATTTTAGCAGCAGAAGTAGGAGGAGGGCCATCCTAGACTACATGGTGAGAACCTGTGTCAAAGGGCGGGAGTAGGGGTTGGGGATGGGAGGTGGAGCGCCATGATAGAGTGCTCAAGCCCCAGCGCTGAAGACACGGGTTAGCGACCACTGCTGGTATTCCCATTGTGCCTCTGACGGCCACGGCCACGGGTGAGGAGTGGACCACCGCGGGAGGCAGCACTGTACAGGCCACACGGCACTTTTCAAAACACAAAGGTGGACGGCAGTGGGGAGCAGCGGGCACGGGCGTTGCATTTACCAGGCTCCTGTGCTTCTGGCTAGGTACTGGATAAGGAGTACACAGCATTAGCAGTCCTTCTAGGCTCCGCCCCGCAGTTACCTGGCAACAGCCAGGGATGCCTAACTCCATATAAAAGGGGCTGCTCGCCCCTCCTCACTCGCTTGCTTTCTTGCTCTCTCCCTCTCTTCCCCTTCTCTCCCCATTCCCTCCCACGTCTCTCATGCGTCTGGGGGTTCCCCGCCTATGTGAGGCTGTGCGTGTACACAAGTTCTGATGGCCTGAAAGGTGCCCAGAAGAGCACCGGTTTCACAGGAAGTTCAGAAAGTACAGACCTCAGAGTTAACTGGGCGTGCTGGCTTCCGAGTTCTGGAGTAGTGAAATAAAAACTAAATAGAAGAAGAAGGGGGTGCGTATTAGTACCAAGTGCCACTTGCCCCAGACACGACACAGAGAATGTGTTAGGCACTGTGAGGTCCTCACCCTTTTGTATGCATCCTGGTTTTCCTGGAAGAGAATTGAGAGGAAGGTTATGTGGCATTTCACTTGAGCACGTATCTGATGATGTTTTCGGTGTAAGCCATGCTATGACCTTGATTGAATTTTCTCAAATATTATAAAACAGTCCAATCAAGACTGGCTGGCACAGGCTTTCAAGACATACATTGTCTTCTGCAAGTTATCTCTCTTTATCCTTTCAATCGCAGGGAGGAAACCCTCTCCTGTATTTCATAAAAATCAATAGTCGGTTCAACTCTTTTCCAGTTGCTAACCAGCCTTCTCCATATTCCATATGTATCTTTCGCCCTTTCTTCTTTTCATAGAAAAACCAGTGTCGGGTTTTACTCGGGTAGCCTTTCGCCCGCTTTCCCCAACTGTAGCGCACACATCGTGAGGCGGGCTGTTTTGTGTGGACCATTAGCCCATCCCAGGACCAGTCACTGCCAGGGCCTCAAGCATCTCTCCGAGCTGATGAATAAATGTGTCCCTAGCCCAGAACCTATTAGCCTTTTCCTGTCTAAAGTCCTTCTGATGTCAGAAGGTAGCCAGACAAGCAGAGCCCACGTGTCTGCAGGTGACATCAATTGTAGAATAAAACCACTGCATGAGCTGTGTGATCACAGGCGTCTCCTGCAGACAAAGCCCTGGTCTGTGGGGGACAGAGAGGGAATATGTGAGGGACTCCAGTAACTCATCCCAAACACAGGACAATTGGGGCAACAATGCAGCCAAGAAGAGACGTTGCCTTTCTATTCATAATTTGGAGATATTGGCATTCTTGTTAATTGAGTGACTACTTGCTCTGTAACCATGGTAGGTGCTGGGGAAATGAAAACCGTAAAGGGAAAGTCATTCTAACTAGGTCCTCACACCTGGAAGCCCCACAACCCGTTTGAATGCAGCCGCTGGTCCCTGCTTATGTGGAGACACCACAGTGCTCGCATGAAGAACATGGAAGCCACTGGGGCGCAAGGTGGGGAGGTAGTGCAAAGAGGTAGAGAACTCYGACCTCTCGCTTGGAGGCGTGGTCCACAAACCAGGGCAATAAGAAATGTCCGTAGTCGTCATTCCCAAACATACGCACAGTGGCAAATTGAAAACAAGATGCAAGTCTGATATCTTCATGAGGATATCACAAGAGAGAAGGTGGCACTTGGATTGCTTGTAGGAAGTATCTGCAGCAAGAGGCACCTAGTGGCCGTCACTTACCACGCTGTGGGCGCCACCGAAAGCACATCACAGTGTACTCGGTCAGGATAACTGGAGCTGTCTCAGCAGTCACACACGTGGAACAGACAAGCCAACTAAAGCACAGAGTGATCGAGACACTGCCAGGCTTGACCAGCCTTGTCTGAGAGCCTGGGGTTAGCTACAGGCTCTGAGGGAGGCAAAAGGAAAGGCTATGGGTTTGAAGGGTCTGGTGTGTTTGAGGGGCACTGAGAGGAGGGGTGCGGCTGCGGTGTGTGACGCTGCAGATCGGGGAAATGAGTGGAGAGGAAATGTTGCTCACGGTGAACTGTGAACTATCCAGGACCGCTCTCCTCGATTTTCAATTAATCAACATTGACTTTGTAGCCACCGAGTTGCTAGTAACTGTGATTACTATAGTTACTGTTAGGTGTGTTTCTTTATACAATTTCCACTGTGTTGGAGAAATGTTACACCATAATGCATCAATCTATGACATACATGTCATGGACATATAATTAATTTTATTGTATAGATAACATAATTTTAAGAATACACATGAAGTGCCAATATTTTGTGGTAGTTTGTATCAAACGGAGAAACTTGATTTTTTTCCCTAAAACTGTATTTTTATACACACACATACACACATACATTACATTCTATAGCAGACAGCTAAAGCATCATTTACTAAAATGTTACAATGTAAACATATACATTAATGTAACCACAGTAGCTAGCATATGCATTATTTTTACCTTAGGTTGGTTAAAACATGTTTCCCTCTGGTTCAGAAAGTGTGCCAGTAGCTAAAAGACAAAATGAGGAAAATAAACTAAACACAAGAATAAATACTTTAGTTAATAGAATTCTCTTACAGCAGAGTTCCATTTATGAACTCCGAATTTCAATCTCTTCATGCAATGCAGCAAATTTAATTCTGCTCTCAGGATGCCATAAATGAGGCCATGCAGCAATCGCAGTGAGTTTCTGCTGCCGATAAATATCTGATCTTAAAACATTTTTAAGTGAACATTAACCATATGATATTTTCAAAGCTGGGAGTAAATGCACATCTCACAGAGTTGTGTAATCACATACCTTGGGATCCACAATATCCAAGCTGTCGGGAGGGTCAGCTAAAGGTGGAGAAGCTCCTGTAACAAGAGATAGTCAAAACATCAGTTCCAGAAGAGGCCATAGCATTTGCTTCTGCACCCATGCCATAAAAACTACACAGAGGTCTTAATAGACTCCATCACAGAGCAGAGCAAAGAAGTCATTGAGAAGGTAGCACTTAAGAATGTAACAGAAGGTACTGCTAAGAGGAACAGAAAAAGGCCAGCTACCTCTACCCAGTGCACTCAGATCTAAGATGTGTAACGACAGTATTTTAAAACTGCATGTGCTCAATTAAATGGGACTTTCTAGTCCACCTGTTAGCAAATCAAGTAAGAAAGGGAAAACACTTAAGGAGCAAGTAAGTTTCTAGTTAGGTGGAATTCGTGAAGATCAAATGTTAGATGCCAACAAAATACATGAATCTAACATGCAGGTACCTGTCTTTGTTCCATCAGCACCTCCAGGAGCAGAGTTCTGGATTGGATTGCTACTACCATGTAGTTGGAGCGTTCCAGCTCCCTTCTGATGTAAATGAACATGTCTTTTGATTTGCACATGATACAACACTCAGAGGTTTATATAGTTGAATCCAAGAGGTAGGTCAGCACCAACAAAATAAGATTAAATAAATATATATAATGTCCTGAACTTGTGTATCTTAAAATGTGGAACAGGGGTACTATGTCTCAAGAGAAATTTATTCTAATAACAACATGCATACATACATACATACATACATACATACATACATACATACACACACACACACGACAATGCGGGTTATTTGCTCTCTGCATTCTGAGTCAAGATAAAGCTAAAGCAATATTCTGGCATATTTTAACAATAATGTTCAAGCCTTGAAGAATAATACCTGACTTGAAAGGATTCTAGATAATGTAGAATTAAAGGYACATATAGTTTTCTCTAGAAAGACTGAAATTAGGATGCATATATTAAGTCCCTTCAATTATTTTGAGAACTGTCACAAGCAAGAACACTTCATCAAATCCTGCATACCCCTGAAGATCCAAACAAGAATGCCTGATTTGAAGTTAGGATGTCACAGCTTAATATAAAGATAATTTTTTATGATTGTGATCATTTGATAATGCATGTTACTGCATACCAATCCCACGAGGTCTTATTAAGAAGTGTGTGTTGTTACAAAGATGAAAACCACAGGACCCTACCATCAGTAAACAAAATCAATTAGGAAAAATAGGGAGGTGATATAAATACACAGACAATTAAATTATAAACCAAATCTTCAAAAGCAAATATGAACAAGATTTTCTCGGAAACCAGAGGACCAGCAGCTGATTGTCGGGGGCTGGCAGTGAGCAGGAGGTTAGACAAAGTAACTGAACAGAATCTAGAAGGCAATCTGGGAAACCACAGAGGAGACCTGGTGCTCTGGAGATAATGCCCAAGTGTTGCAATTACTCTTTAGGAGAAAACAAAGACACTATATTCTTCCAATTCTAATGGAAAAGTCCAAATAGTCTCTGTTTCCAATCATGGCTCTCCATCAATAGCCTACTTCACTGCGCTCTGTGACAAACACCCTGGAGATGCTGATCTGATCAAGGACTTCAGACTCTCCTGCTACTTCTGATTCCCTACAAACTGCCCAGAAACCAGAGATGCAGCACCCGGTCAGCACCGCGGACAGCGTCCGAGGGGCGCTCACCTTCCGGTTTCCCTGAGCTCCCTGGGTACCTGCTTCTGTCTGCACAGTTGCTCTCCACTGTCTTCAGCTGTCCATCAGCTTCAGTTTGGGGAACTTTAAACCCAGTTTTCCTCCCTGTGTTCTCTTCTCCGGTGTCTCTGAAACAGCCCACCAAGCAGGGTCTTCCCCCAACTCGCATAGAGACCATACCCTTCAGTTTCACCACCACAAAATCAGGACACTCCCGGGCAAGAGTAGTTTGATCTGAGCATCTGTGGATGAAGGTCTGTGGCTTCTCGCTGTGCCCACCACTCAGGTTAGACACAAGAGCTACTCCTTGAAACAAGAGGCTAGAAGTGAAGGTAGGTAAAGGAAGGAAGCTCAGCTCCCTTGAGAACCGCCCTGCCAGGTAAAGATCTGCCTCAGTCTTCCACAGAACTCAGTCCGCTTACCTGAGGGAGGAATCTGCAGCAGACAGAAGCAGTAGATGACCAGGATCAGAGGGAACTGGGGGAGCAGATGTTTCATCTTCCAGTTCTGGCTTCTCTTTGCAGACCACAGATGTGTGCTGTTCAGAGAGGCGATGAGCATTTTCCGAGGGTCCAGAGGCAGAGATGACCCTCTGCCCTGCATCTGTCCAGCCCGGGGCAGTAGGAGCCTTTATTGGCAGAATCCTAGAGCCCATTGGCTGAGCACCAATCATCTTTGCGCAGGAGGACCCTGGCTTTCTCATAAATGTCATGCTGGGCCCTTATTTGAAGAATAATATCTGCCGAGTGTAAGCATTGTAGAGTCATCTTTTTCAAGCCAGCAATAGAAATAAGAAGTGGAGAGTCATAATTGTTATTCTATAATGGTTTGAGACAAACTTCTGACTCAGGGAAGGCCTGTTCTCCTTTCTTTCTTAACCATAAAGCTGGACATAAATCCATAAACTCTTGCATGTGTTCCTAAGAAGCTGTTTATTTTCTCACAGTGACGAATGCAGTACTGTGGTCTTTGGCACATTTAAGAACAAATCCTGTATATAACGTTACAGGAGGCCAAAGTTCAATGAGAATATTTCGTTATTTCATTTTCCCATTGTCTGACTCACAGGAAGCTCTTTTATAGAAAAAAAGTAGCTCATCAACATGACTGCCTCAGCATTCGATGAACAAGGGTGATACCAACAGGCGTGTTAATGTGGTTGGGAAGCCCAGGGAGTCCTCAACCCTACACAGAGAGCTTTGGGCAACTAAGGAGGGCTGAGAGTGGGAGGAATAGTCTGACCAAGGGAAGAGTACAACAATTAATTACCCAATGTTAAATGGATAGTCCCGAAAACATAAATACAAATAACATATAGGCAGAGGAGGTCTTCTTTATGTGTTTAAATATGTACATATAAACATGTATATACATGTATTTGTATATATATATTCACATTTAATTAAAAAGCAGCTGTGAATTTGAAAGAGGGCACGGACAGATGAATGGGAAAGAGGAGGAAATGGTCTGATTATATCGTGAACTCAAAAATAAAAGAAAAAATTTAAAAAGTAATCCAGTAACCAAAATATTACTGTCTACAATCACAGGCAATCGTGATGGAACAGTCCTTTAATGTCAGCACTTGGGAGGCAAGAGACAAGTGGAACTCTTGTGCATTCTACACCAGCCAGGGCTACATTGAGACCTTGTCTCAAAACCAAATAAAACACATAAATTAATCATGGTTGGAAATTTACCTCTTTAAGATTATCTTTAGATTCATTTCTATAGACAAGTAATTATTTCAAAGTCAGTAATTTAAAAACAACATGGTTACTTAATGATGAAAATGAATTGATGTCACGTGCTGAGTTTCTACATGTTGGGAACTGTTCCTATCACCAGGCAGGTTAGCTTTGAATTAACAGAGGACACTCTAGTACACAGACCTTATTCTAATTTTATGAATGGGGAAACTAGAGCTAGGAATTATTGAGGAACTCACTGGAGGTCACTCAGCTGCTTCAAGAAGTTGACCAGAGAGATGGGCAGTGGTGGCGCACGCCTTTAATCCCAGCACTTGGGAGGCAGAAGCAGGCAGATTTCTGAGTTCGAGGCCAGCCTGGTCTACAGAGTGAGTTCCAGGACAGCTAGGGCTACACAGAGAAACCCTATCTTGAAAAAAAAAAGAGAAGAATAAGAAGAAGGAGAAGGAGAGGGAGAGGGAGAGGGAGAGGGAGAAGGAGAGGAGGAGGAGGAGGAGGAAGTTGTTGACTGGAAGGGCAGCTGAGTCTGTGTGTGGGGGTCCACAGACAATGGGATTTGGATTAATTAATTGCTTTTTCCCAAAATGAACCCTTTGAGGAGTTACATGAGAAAGAAAGAAAATAAATTAATGAAATCTTCTGCTTTTTGCCAGAATGATCACACATATGTCATCAACTATTTTAGGAATATATATATATATATATATATATATATATATATATATATATATATTCCATTTTACCCTTCTAGAGGTTACAAGATGTCAGTTGATCATTACAATGTACTACAAACATGTTAATGCTTGTTTCTCTTTGATGCATTTTCTAAACTTTAAAAATTGTTTTAGAAGTTGACTGGAAAGTTCGATCGGTAGCAGGAGCGAGAGCGGACCCCAGAGAGCCCTGAGAGCCTGACTGCTGCTGCCGGCCTAGTCACCACCACATTCGGGAGAAGACGCAGCCACCGCCATCATCACCATCATCACCATCACCGCAACCATGAGCAGCAAGATGGAGACCCAGAAGCCGCCTGCAGCCACCACCACTGCCATCAACGCTGCTGACACCAAGCCGGGCTCCATGGTCAGCGGCATGGATAGTGGAGGCCTGGGCGGCCTTAGATTGGTGGCGCCTGCTGGCAGGGACAAGAAGGTCATCATCCTGATGAAGGTTTTGGGAACAGTAAAATGGTTCAATGTAAGGAACGGATACGATATCATCAACAGGAATGACACCAAGGAAGACGTATTTGTACACCAGACTGCCATAAAGAATAACCCCAGGAAACACCTTCGCAGTGTAGGAGATGGAGAGACTGTGCAGTTTGATGTTGTTGAAGGAGAAAAGGGTGTGGAGGCAGCAAATGTTACAGGCCCTGGTGGCGGTCCAGTTCAAGGCAGTAAATACACAGCAGACTGTAACCATTATAGATGCTATCCACATCGTAGGGGTCCTCTACGCAAATTACCAGCAAAATTGCCAAAATAGTGAGAGTGGGGGAAAGAATGGGGGATCAGAAAGCACTCCTGAAGGCCAGGCCCAACAACGCCGGCCCTACCGCAGGCGAAGTTTCCCATCTTACTACATGCAGAGACCCTATGCATGTAGACCACAGTATTCCAACCCCCTGTGCAGGAAGAAGTGATGGAGGGTGCTGACAACCAGGGCGCAGGAGAGCAAGGTAGACCAGTGAGACAGAATAGGTATTGGGGTTGCAGACCACGACTCCGCAGGGGCCCTCCTCACCAAAGACAGCCCAGAGAGGATGACAATGAAGAGGACAAAGAAAATCAAGGAGATGAGACCCAAGGTCAGCAGCCACCTCAACATTGGTATCAACACAACTTCAATCACCGACACGGAAGCCCAGAGAACCCTAAACCACAAGATGGCAAAGAGACAAAAGCTGAGAATTTGTCTGCCGGCTCACCATCTCTACAAGTCATCCGGTTTGGTGATCCAGCAAGAAGAAATGAATAAGAAATGAACAAAGTTGGAGCTGAAGACCTTAAGTGCTTGCTTTTTGCCCGTTGAACAGATAACATTAAAACTATCTGCATTATCTATGCAGCATGGGGTTTTTATTATTTTTACCGAAAGATGTCTCTTTTTGGTAATGACAAATGTGTTTTTTAAGAAAAAAAAAAAAAGGCCTGGTTTTTCTCATTACACCTTTAAACGGGTTTTAAATTGTTTCAAATGTGGTCAAGTTGAGATTTTTAAGAACTTCATTTTTAATTTGTAATAAAGTTTACAACTTGATTTTTTTTTCAAAAAAGTCAACAAACTCCAAGCACCTGTTAATAAAGGTCTTAAATACAAAAAGAAAAAAGTTGACTGGATTTATCCAATTTTATTTTAAATGAATGAACTTTGTAAGAACAATTCTGATCAGTGCAGGGCTCACCTTTCATCGCAGAAGTTTATGCAGTGGTCAGCAGTCAAGACAGAGACTCGTGGCTGGTCAAAATACAGAGAATACGTATCTGTGCAATGCTCAGTCACAAGTGGGACATCCCCCCTCCTCCCCGAAGGCTTAGGAACCACGGAGGGGAAAGTCCGTGATAGCCAGAGGTTGGGAGGAGCAGGCTGAAAATGTGCCATCTGGGACCTCCAAGCTCACAGCTCAAGTGGTCTGCCTAGGGCCTGTACAAGATCAAGCCAGTCAGCATTCTAGTTCACAACCACATGAGGGCGCTATGGAGAGCTGACCACTTCGGACAGTCAGTTTTTTTTAAAGCTGTGGCTCCCAGCAGGTATGCTCCAGTGGATGACCCCCGCACCCAGCAGTGTGTGGAAAGTACAAATAGGAATCGTTCAGTTTTTTAAAAAGAAACCAAACACAAAATTGGTAAGGAGGTAGGGATGTGTGATGGCTATTCTTGATTGTCAACTTGGATACGTCTAGAATTACCCAAAACCTGAAATGGCTGTGCCCACCTACATGGGATTGTCTTTGTAATTAAATCGTGTGAAGTGGAAAGACCAACTTCTAATCCTGAGCTGAAGGCCAGCTGAGACGTCCAGCCTCAGGAACTGAACACTCCTTAATTTGGGGGCTTTCCATTTGTAGGCAGCCATTGCTGAACCACCTGGACCAGAGTTTGCAAGCCATTTTAACAAATGTAATAATTAATAATTAATAGAAATATAAATTATTGAATTATATGATTATTATATCATTTCTATTTATTATATATAATAATTATGTGATTGAATTATTTTAGTTACACCCCAATCTGAGACTCTGCCACTAATATCAAAATGTGCTCATTGCCTAACAGAAAGTCTTGCCTGAATGAAAGCCAAACATAAAGAAGTACTTTTAAGTGTAAAGCACTTACAAGCAGTTGGGAATCCGTGTGCACATAGTAGCAAATGTGTGGCAGCTCTGTTTTCTATCAGCAGGTGCTTCTTGGACATCCGGTCTGTGTCTAAAAGATACACTTTTATTTTCTTCAAAGAAACCACCACAATGAATAATTTAAAATGAACAAGTTTTTGTTCATATTAATCCTCAGACTTCTTACAGATTTGCATATGCATATCTGGTCCACACTAGTTCTCAGATATGCAAGACAAGATATAAATTTTCACATTAATGTTAATTCAACAATATAAAGCTGTAAGGAAAAATGATGCACCTATACCCTTCCTGGTTACACTGCTATGGGCTATGTGCCCTCGATGATTTATACTGTGTTGAAGGTCTATGCCACAGTGTAACTGTACAGAGAACTGGAGCCTTTAATAGGCAGTTAAGTGGAGTTAGAAGGGAGATCTCTTCTAGCCTTTCAAGCACACAGAGAAAGGCTATGAGAGTCCACTGTGGGATGGGAGATCGTCCAGCCACAGGCCAAGGAGAGCAGCCCACCAGAAACCTACCATGTAAAGCTGTGAAAACATTGATCTCTTCTTTTGAGGGCCCCAATCTATGGTATTTTATTGTAGCAACTCAAAGAGAAAGAAACAGACACAAAGGGATTTTCTAGTCAAACCAATAAAAGAGTAAAATCAAGATGCTAAAATGGGAAACTCTCATACTGATTTCAAATTGTGACTGTCTAGAAGGAAAAAAAAAGGTCAATTGGTAAATTACTGAAAGCTCATTAACATGATCAGATTTTAAAGAAAACAATTTTCAGGTGTAATTTTCTTAGGAGTACAAGTAAGCTTTAAAATAAATTAAACAGCTTGATTTTTAAGTGTGTGTGTGTGTGAGAGAGGGGGGGAGGGGAGAGAGAG